>PVJD01004862.1:0-58707 GCA_004026545.1 Mormoops blainvillei | reverse complement strand
TTTAGCATAATGCTCACCAGTCCCATCCATGTTATTGAAAAGGATAGTAGCTCCTTCTTCATTTCTGCTGTGTAGTACTCCATTGTGTAAATGTACCACAGTTTCTTGATCCACTCATTTACTACTGGGTACTTAGGCTGCTTCCAGTTCTTGGCTATTGTAAATTGTGCTGCTATGAACATTGGGGTGCACAGGTTCTTTTGAACTGGTGTTTCAGGATCCTTAGGGTATAATCCCAGCAGTGGAATTGCTGGGTCTAAAGGCAGATTTTTAGTTTTTTGAGGAAATTCCAAACTGTTTTCCACAGTGGCTGCACCAGTCTGTATTCCCACCAACAGTGCACTAGGGTTCCCTTTTCTCCACATCCTCACCAGCACTTGTTGTTTGTTGATTTGTTTATGATGGCCATTCTGACTGGTGTGAAGTAGTATCTCATTGTGGTTTTAATTTCCATTTCTCTGATGGCTAGTGATGCTGAGCCATCAGCATCCTTGGAGAAGTATCTTTTCAGGTCCTTTGCCTATTTTTTAATTGGTTTGTCAGTCTTCCTGGAGTAGAGTCATGTGAGTTCTTTATATATTTTGGAGATCAAACCCTTGTCCAAGGTGTCATTGGCAAATATATTTTCCCACACAGTTGGTTCCCTCTCCATTTTGCTGATATTTTCTTTAGCCGTGCAGAAGCTTCTTATTTTGATGAAGTCCCATTTGTTTATTCTTTCCTTTATGTCCCTTGTTCTAGGAGACATATTGGTGAAAATATTGCTTCATGGAATACTTGAGATTTTCCTGTCTATGTTCTCCTCTAGGACTTTTATGGTGTCACAACTCATATTTAAGTCTTTTATTCATATTGAGTTTATTTTTGTGGGTGGTATATGTTGGTGGTCAAATTTCATTTTTTTGCATGTGGTTGTCCAGATGTCCCACCACCATTTTCTGAAAAGGCTATTTTTACTCTGTTTTATGTTTCTGCCCCTTTTTTTGAATATTAATTAAACATAGAGACACGGATTTATTACTGGTCTCTCTATTCTTTCCATTGATCTATGTGTCTGTTCTTATGCCAGTACCAGACTGTTTTGATTACAGTGGCCTTATAATATAGTTTGATGTCAGACATTGTGATCCTTGCTGCTTTGTTGTTATGTCTCAAAATTGCTGCAGCTATTTGGGGTCATTTATGGTTCCATATAAATTTTTGAAATGTTTTTTCTATATCTGTGAAATATGTCCTTGGTAATTTAATACAGATTATATTGAATCTATAAATTGCTTTGGGTAGTATGGACACTTTGATGATATTAATTCTTCCAATCCATGAACATGGAATATGTCTCCATTTATTTGTGTCTTCCTTAATCTCTTTCTTTAGGGTCATGTAGTTTTCTGAGTATAGATCTTTTACGTCCTTGGTTAAGTTTATTCCTAGGTACTTTATTTTTCTTGTTGTTATAGTAAATGTACTTTTTTTCCCTGATCTGATTCTGATATTTCATTGTTCATGTACCAAAATGCTTTCGATTTCTGAATATTAACTTCATATGCAGCTGTTTTGCCAAATTCACCTATTAGGTCGAGTTGTTTTTGGTGGAGTCTATTGGGTTTTCTATGTACACTATCATGTCATCTGCAAACAATGACAGTTTTACTTCCTCCTTTCCTATTTGGATGGCTTTTATTTCTTTTTCTTGTCTCATGGCTGTGGCTAGGACTTCTAATACTCTGTTGAATAGAAGTGGTGAAAGCAGACTTCCTTGTCTTGTTCCCAATCTCAGTGAGAAAGCTTTTAGTTTTTGCCCATTCCGTGTAATATTGGATGTAGGTTTCTCATACATAGGCTTTATTATGTTGAGATATACCCCCTTTGTTCCCACTTTGCTGAGTGTTTTTATCATAAATGGGTGCAGTACCTTATCAAATGATTTTTCTGCATCTATTGAAATGATCATGTGCTTTTTGTCTTTCTTTTTATGTGATGTATTATGTTTATTGATTTGCAAATAATGTACCATCCATGGATCCCTGGCATGAATCCCACTTGATCATGGTGTATGATCTTTTCAATGTATTACTGGATGCAGTTTGTCAATATTTTGTTGAGAATTTAAGCACCTATGTTCATCATCAATATTGGCCTGTAGTTTTCTTTCTTTGTTGTGTCTTTACCTGGTTTTGAGATTAGGATGATGTTGGCTTCATAAAAAGAGTTTGGGAGTCTTCCCTCTCCTTGGATTTTTCGGGATAGTCTGAGAAGGACAGAGGTTAGCTCTTCCTTAAATGTTTTGTAGAATTCTCCTGTGAAACCATCTGGTCCAGGGCTTTTGTGTACCAGGAGTTTTTTGATTACTGTTTCAATTTCACCAGCTGTTATTAGTCTGTTCAGGCTTTCTACTTCTTCTTCATTCAGTTTTGCAAGATTATGTTTTTCCAGAAATTTGTCCATTTCATCCAGGTTTTCAAATTTCTTGGCATATAGTTGTTCATAGTAATTTCTTACAATCCTTTGTATTTGTATCTGGGCTTTGTTTGTTGTTTCTCTAGCTCTCATAGATGCGGTGTTAGGTTGTTTATTTGAGATGTTTCTGTCTTTTTAAGTAGGCCTGTATTGCTATGAAATTCCCTCTCAGGATTGCCTTCGCTGTGTCCCATAGGTTTTGAACTGTTGTATGTTCACTTTCATTTGTTTCCAGAAACTTTTTGATTTCTTCCTTGATCTCATTATTGACCCATTCATTTTTTAATAGCATGCTATTCAGTCTCCATGAGTTTGAATGTTTTTTAGTTTTTCCCTTGAGGTTGGTTTCTAATTTTAAGCCCTTGTTGTCTGAGAAAATGCTTGATATGATTCCAATTTTCTTAAATTTGTTGAGACTTGTTTTGTGTCCTATCAAGTGGTATATCTTTGAAACTCTTCCCTGTGCATTAGAAAAGAATGTGTAGTTTGTTTCTTTGGGATGAAAAGTTCTATATACATCAGTTAGGTCCATTTGATCTAATGTATTGTCTAGTTCCACAATATACTTGTTGATATTTTGTTTGAAAGATCTACCCATTGTTGATAGTGGGGCGTTAAAATCCCCTGCTATAAGTGCGTTGTTGTCTATACATTTCTTGAAGTCTTCCAGGATTTTCCTTATATGTTTGGGTGCTCCTATGTTGGGTGCATATAGATTTACAGTGTTTAAGTCTTCTTGATTGATTTTCCTTTGAGTATTATGAAGTATCCTTCAGTGTCTCTTTTGATGGTCTTTGTTTTGAAATCTATTTTGTCTATGAGTATTGCTAACCTGGCTTTTTTTCCCTGTCCCTTTGCTTGGAATATTTTTTTCCAACCCTTCACTTTCAGTCTGTGTAGTTCTTTTGTTCTGAGGTGGATCTCATGTAGGCAGCATATGTGCAGGTCATGTTTTCTTATCCATTCAGCTACCCTATGTCTTTTAATCAGAGCATTTATTCCATTTACATTTAATGTTTTTATTGTTAGGTACTTATTCATTTTTTCCCTTTGTACTTGTGTTCCTCTCTCTCTCTCTCACTTTCTCTTCATCTTCTTAAAGCTGTCCCTTTAGCATATCTTGCAATGCTGGTTTAGTAGATGTATATTATTTTAGCCTTCTTTTGTCTGGAAACTCCTTATTTTACCTTCCATTTTAATTGAGAGCCTTGCCGGGTAGAGTAGCCTTGGTTACAGGCCTTTGCTTCTCATTATTTGGAATATTTCTTGTTATTCCCTTCTGCCCTGTAGTGTTTCTGTGGAGAAGTCAACTGCTAGCCTTATCGGGACTCCCTTGTATGTTACATCCTGTTTCTCCCTTGTTGCCTTTAAGATTTTCTCTTTGTCTTTGATATCTGCCCTTTTAATTATGATGTGTCTTAGAGTGGATTTCTTTGGGTTCCTCTTGATCTGTGCTTCCTGGACATGTCTGACTTTTTCTCTCCCCAACTTAGGGACATTTTCCATCATTACTTTTTCAAACAGGTTTTCTCTCCCTTGCTCCTCTTCTCCTCCTTCTGATATTCCTATTATATAGATATTATTACGTTTCATGTTCTCCTGCATTTCCCTTTACCCTCTTCATTCTTTTTGAGCCTTTTTTCATTTTCTTACTCTTTCTGGGAGTTTTTTCCTACCGTGTCTTCCAGCTCGCTGATTCAATACTCTGCTTCATCTAGCCTGCTTTTGATTCCTTCTACTCTGTTCTTCATTTCAGAAACTGCATTCTTCATTTCCTCTTGGTTCTTATTGATAGTTTCTATGTTCTTTTTCATGCTGATACAGTTCACAGTAAGTCCTTCATCATTTCCCTGTAGTTTTTTTTGTAATTTTCACTGAGCTCACTGAGTTCAGTGAGCTTCCTTATAATCATTGTTTTGAACTCAATCTCTGATGGTTTACTTGCCTCTGTTTCATTTAGTAGTCTTTCTGAGGATTCCTCTTTTCCTTTCAGTTGGGCACTGTTTCTTTGTCTTCCCATTATTTACCTACCTGAGCAAAACCACAAAGGCCAGGAAACAAACTCACGACCGCAGAAATAGCTACCCCCTGCAATCCCACTATCAACAGCAAATGAACCAGTATTAATAAGACTTTAAAGAGATTAAGACTATTATAAGAAAGGAGGGAGATAAACTATAGTATAAAATCTAGTGACTTAATATGTACCCATTTGATGGATAAGAAATGAATGTTAAAAGGCTATGTAGTAAAGAAAATATTGCAAATCATGGAGAAGACTACAGTAGATTTCATCTCACTAGCCTCTAGTGTTTACCACTGTTTTTTCTTTCTGGATCCACCTCTAGTGAAGTTAGCTGTTGACCCTATCTGACCTTAGGTAACCTCTACAAGGCCTCCTGGGATCTGGTGTCTGTCGCTGTCTCCTTCTGTTGTTAATCTAGTCACTGTGTGCTCAGCAGTCAAGCTTTAACACATAGGGTGGGGTAGAATCCCTCCTGGGCTTGGGGCTAATGTTTCCCCTCAGGCTGCTGCTATTTGGAGGCGAGTGGTCTGTGTGAGCTTGATGGCTGCTGCCTTATGGGGGATGATTCAGCACCAGGATCCCGGAGGCTATTCTTTCAGTTCTCTCTCCAAAGTCTTTATCCTCAGCCTCTCCTGAGGAGTCTCTAGTCTACTCGGTTCCCCTTGGTAGGGATCTACTGTCTGTGGCTGCCACTCTGCACTAAGCAGTCAGACTTAAGTGCTGCAGGGCCAGGGCAGAGTCCCTCCTGGGGGTGAGGCCCTTGTTTCCTCTCAGGCTGCCACAGCTGAGGGGAGTGGTCTGCCTGAGCAAGATGGCTGCTGCTGTATGGGGAATGACTCAGCACCAGGATTCCAGTGGCTACTCTCTTAGATCTCTCCCCAAAGCCTCCGTCCCCAGTCTCTCCTCAGGCGTCTCTAGCCCACTCTGTCCCTACCTTTGCCAGAGCCCTGGGTAAGTGGCTGCAGGTGATAATTTGTGCATTGGCCTTTTAAGTGGCTCTTTCAGTCTCCAGCCACCCATCTCTGGCAGAGAACAATCCTACTGCTTTTCGCAGTTGGCTATTATCTATATACTTTTTGGGCTCTGGTGGTGTAGGCTGGGAATCCCCCACTTATGGTTTAGACCCCGTTCTTCTCAGGAGGATCCAACTGGATGCTCAAATAACCCTCTGGTGCTGCCACCTGAGGGTGCCCAGCGAGCCTTCTCATGTCTCCACTGCACTCCTTACCAGTCAGGTTGTGCTGAACTGATTCTTCTGTCTGTCCAAGGTTATAAGACTTCTCTCTTGTTATTGTTCAGTTGTTTGTTCCTGGTGATTTGCCCACAGTTTAGTTGTAATTCCATGTTGGTCCTAGGAGGAGACCAGTGTGACTCCCATTCACTCCTCCACCATCTTGTTCCTCATGACTGCAATACTATTAAGAATGATTATTTCTTACTGACTCAGTGGGTTGAGTGCCGGCCTGTGAACCAAACAGTCACTCGTTCAATTCCCAGTCCAGGGCACATGCCTGGGTTGCAGACCAGGTCCCCAGTAGGAGGTGCATGAGAGGCAACCACACACTGATGTTTCTCTCCCTCAGTTTCTCCCTCTCTTGCCCTCTCTAAAAAGCATTAATAAAATCTTTTTTTTAAAAAGTAGAATAAAGAGGACACTTTCATTTTCTCTATATTGTTCAATTTTTTCAACAATCATATAAAATAATATATTTACACGCTCATTCACATGTATGCATAATTGTGTGCATATTTACCCTTCTTGTGTAAGACAAATATAGTTCTGTCTACAAGGAGTCTCATGTAGGACAAACATAACCTCAAAATGCTACCTGTTTTTTCATAGAAACTTATGATTTATGAATACAATTTTAAAATAAAACCTTTTAAGTCTGGCACAACATAAGTAAATAACATTCATTTTTCTTCCCTCTGGTGGCTACAGAAAGAAGATATATGAACTTTTTACAGGAAGGCCAATAGGAAGGCTATTTTTATATATTCAATCAACTGTTGGAGAGTTTCCTAACTAGAGTAGTGACTTAAACAATAGGAAATAGAGGAAAACAACAAAGATAGTATCAATGGGATTTACAGTGTCAGATGCTGGTGAGAAAAGGCTAGGAGGCAACATCTGAAAGTTTCTGTCTGTAATGTGCAGCACAAAAATGTACCAGGAAAAACATACAGTGTAAGTCAATGGTCTAATTTTTTGGTTTGATTTGTAGGACACTTATTTTTCTAAAATTTTACCATCAGCTATTTCTTCCTTTGGGTTAATCCATTTGTTACAGTCTCTACTAATTTTATTTCCCCTTTACAATGTCTTTCTCATGGATTAGGACTCTCGATTAAAAGAAATGTATTAGGTGGCTAAAAGAACTACTGCCTCCAAGAACCTCCTGTTATAATACAAACTCTCTGACACACACAATAAAAACTTCAGTAGTCACAAATCTATGCGTGTATAACAACCTACCAGGCAGCTTTTGCGGCAAGAGTGAATTAAAGAGAGATCTAGAAAGGCTAATGTCAAAAAAGGATAAAATTTGTTGAAATGCTATATAAAAAACTCAAAATGGAGAAATTGGTGGGGGGAATGGTAGTAAAAGAAGTTGAAAACCAATGAAAGAAAATTTACTTAATTAAAACCTTTATGACTAACCCTGAACATGAAATGGGTTGTCACGGGATCAGGAGATGAATTATCAAATGAGAGCCCTCTGGTTTAACCTTTTAATTTTCAGACAAATCACTCAATGGGAGTGTTCACTATTATACTAATGATTAAGTGAGACAGAAAAGTGAAGGTAATGTCAGAGGTCACAGAGGAACCTTCTATACCCTCAAGAATCATGTCTTAGATATCCATTTCGGTGTTATTAATTTCATTTATTTTTTTAATATATGCTCCTCAAGCATTTGAATTTTTTCATTAAATAAAAAATTTTCAAGAACTAAGGAAACTCTGACTTTGAGAACTGGCAATAGCTATCAAATATGATCATCAATTTTATTGTTACTTATTGTAGATATGATTAATCAAAGTGATTCTTTGTCAAAATATTGTTGTTTTTCTGATCTCATAATCTTTTTACATGTCCAGTATTTTTGACAGAGAAATTGAAGGCCCCATTGTTTTCATTCATTATGTAATGTATTATATATAGATATTATATATAAACATCATAATACGC
Organism: Mormoops blainvillei; assembly: GCA_004026545.1. Taxonomy (NCBI): domain Eukaryota; kingdom Metazoa; phylum Chordata; class Mammalia; order Chiroptera; family Mormoopidae; genus Mormoops; species Mormoops blainvillei. The sequence goes on along the minus strand of PVJD01004862.1, from coordinate 51,030 downwards.
ATGTATCACATATTTTATATAATTTTAAACATTTTACTTTATAATGCCCTGCATTTTATTATTTTTCATATGTTAACTTATCTTCTGAGAAGGATTAGAAACTCTTAAAGCACCAAGGCTATGTTATGTACTTCTTAAATATATATTTAACTAATATGCTCAACAGCTAAAAAATGCTAGACAAGAGTGCCTCAATATACAGAGCTATTATCATTGTTAAAACATTATAAAGTACTTACAAAGTAGAAACCATGCCTTATTTTTCCTTTCAGTGTACCACTCTATAATGGATTCTTCCAAATGTGATGATTCTGAATTCTTTGGCAGAGTCCATGGAATTCTAATGTACAAAGATTTTCTCAAACATTGGGATGATGTAGAGGCATTCCAGGCGAGAACAGATGACATTGTCATTGTCACCTATCCCAAATCTGGTAAGTCTCCCTATTGTGTCTAAGCTGTTCCCTTTTCTCCTAGTAATGACAGAGCCACCTTGAATGGTAAATAATAAGCCGTTCACTCCTTCCACACTCATTCTCCATATTAAATAAAGACAGATAGAGTAGTTTTTGTAGAGACATAGAAAAAGTGGCATATGATAGCTCTATTCTAAGATCATAATCTATACCTACAACTTGAGCAATACCATTAAAAAATGGGTATTGTTGGCTTCTGGAAAGATGATGGTATATAAAGGTGCTCTTGGAACCTCCCACAATCATGTCAAAATTACAACTAAACTACAGAACACTCATCATTCAGAGCCAGCTGAAATCTATCTGAACAGAAGTTGTGTAAGTAAGGATATAAAGAAGCAGCCACATGGAGACTGGTAGGAGGGACCAAGACACAAAACCAGCTGGTCCCACACCCATGATGTGGCAGTTAAAAAATGAGAAGATATCTTAGTTGCAGAGGTCCCCCATGAAAAGCATGGGTCCCAACCCTACACCAGGCACCTCTAGCCCAGGGCTCTAGTGCCAGGAGGTAAAATCCCTATAACTTCTGGCTGTAAAAACTAGCAGAGAGTGTGGATGAGTGACACAGAAAGCCTTTAGAGTCCCAGGTATTCCTCTTAAAGGGCCCATGCACAGATTAACCTAGACTCACTTCTTCTAAGCTCCAGCACCTTGGCAGCAGATCAAAAGATGCTTCGGACATACTGAGAATAACTGGCAACAGGACAAAAGCTAGAGGAGTAGCTTTCTCCTAGGCAGAAGTGTGGCAGAGGCCACTGTTCCTTTGCTAAGCCCTCTCCACACAGAGCCGGCAGGTGGACATCATGTCTGAGTTTTCATCAACTTGGCTGAAACTGTTCGTCCCACCCTGGCACCCCAAGACCCCACCCTACCCAACTTGTGGACCCACCCAAGCATTTCCAGTAGTTTCTCTATACGAATAGCTTCTCTTGGTTCATGCTTCAGACCTTCCTAAAATCTCACAGATGAGCATATCTGGCCTCTGTATATCCTATGCTCTTGCTAAGTGGTCCCAGGCCTGGCACAGGCAACAACCACCTTTACTTGGCAGCTTGGCTTCTCCTGGGACTCTTCAAACCCAGCAGCCATCCGCAGATTGCTTTGTAGCCTATGCCGGGTGGCCATAGGCAGGGCACAGGCAGTGGCCAACCTTGGTCTGCACCTCCTGGGAAGCCCCAGAGTCAGCACACACAGTGGACACTATAGACAGCTTCAGACCAAGCCAAAGCACCACTCGACCACTTCCATGAGCAACACACCCAGGGGATGGACTCAGCAGGTACCTTGAGCCCTGCTGAAGTGAGTTCTTCCCCGAGGGGTAAGCCCGTACACAGCAGGTCCTTTAAGGTGGCTGTGGCCAGTCCTCACTGCTGAAACAAAGTAGAGAGATGGAAAAAGATATTTCATGAAAATGGAAACAAACAAACAAACAAGCTGGGGTAGTAATACTTATATCAGACAAAAATCGATTTTAAAACAGAAGCTGTAACAAAAGACAAAGAAGGACCTGTCAAGCTCCACTTCTGGATATTTGTCTGAAGAAACCCAAAACACTAACTGGAAAAGGCATATACATCCATATATTCATTGCAGCATTATTTACAACATCCAAGACAGACAAGCAACCTAAGTGTCCACCAATAGATTAATGGATAGAGAAAAACTGGTACATACTTATAATGGAACATGACTCAGCCATAATAAGGAGTAAAATCTTACCATCTGCAACAACATGGATCAATCTAGATGGTATTGTGCTGAATGAAATAAATCAGGCAGAGGAAGAAAAATACCATATGATTTCACTTATATGTGGAATTTAAAAAGCAAAATAAATGAACAAACAGAAAAAATAAGCCAGACAGAGGGAACATTATGACAGTTGCCAGATGGGTGTGGGCTTGGCTCATGAGTGGAAAATGTGAAGAGATTAAGAAGTAAAAACTGGTTGTTACAGAATAGTCGTGAGGATGTAAAATACAGCATAGGGAATATAGTCAATAATATTATAATAACTATATGTGGTGTCAGATGGGCACTAGATTTAATGGGGTGATCACTTTGTGAGTTATGTAAATGTCTAATCATGTGATTGTACACCTGAAACTAATATAATATTGCATAGCAACTCTGATTGAAAGATAAAAAATATTTTAAAAATGTGAGAAAGACACGATAACTCATTATTTCCCTTTTAAAGTGTAGTAAGAGCAGATTGTTTACATTAAAAAATTGCCCCACAAAATTTTTAAATACTTCAAGGTAAAAATCACAATGAGATAGGAATAATCATAAATATTCAACATAATTTGTCAAACATTATGAAATTTAGCCATGATCACAATTGGAAAGATAGAAACCGAGGAGGAGTGAACAGGTAAAGCTGAGCTCTCAGTGATCACAGGTAAGAGAAAGGTTACATTAGTGAATAAAAGCTGCAGTCAGTATCAGCAAAGTTTACTAAATAAACTATAAAAAATAGTTCTTGGTGCCCCAAGCCTAAGCTTATAGGACCTCATGGAAGATAAAGTTGAAAAAAAATTGTTTGTAAAAAAAAAATTGTGATTTGTGGGGAAGATATTAATTAAAATAGAGATTTCAAAATACATAAAATGTAATTAAAATAGTAAACCTGCAAAAATTATGCAAAAAAAAATACCACATAGGCTAAAAAAATCCTCCTATTTCCCCAGAATAATCATCAATTCTTTTTGTCCAGAAACAAGTCCAGTTGTCTCTTGAGCTCATCTGCACTCTGGTTCAATCACCTTTTCTCGTTATTCCATATATTTCGTATCCCTTTCATGGCATTCTCTGTCCATCATGGAAGCAGAAAGAGGCAACTCTTCATGCTGACTTCTGGCTCTCTCTCCTGGGAAGCTGCGACCTTTCCAATGCTTTTTTTAGGTTTCCCCTTCACACACCCTGAACTGATTAAAATGTTCCTCATCTCCTAAGAAAACGCCCAACCAACAAGAGTTCAGCGAACTCATTCTATAAATAAATTACTTGTTATCAAGGTTACCATCTTCATAAAAAGCTTAAAGTGTAACATGAAATGCATGGCATTTACATTTTTGTAATATTATGTTCCCCTTGGGAATTAAATCCCTTATGAGGAGCATTTCCCATTCCACTGAGCCGCAACAAGACTATCCCATTTGCCCTATAGAGGTCAGTCAATTACATGTAACTATGCTAATTCCATTCACTTAAAATAAACTCAAACATAATGAAGCTTTCCATTTTGAGTACCTGTGCATTTGTATTTATTAATAAAATATGATGTGTAAAACTATAACTGTATAATCATTTGCACAGGTAGATAAACATGTAATTAATTACTTTGTTTTTTTCCCTCAACCTTTGTGTGATTTAGTACTATATTGTCTAATTTTCAGATCTTTTAAGTTGTTTTTAATTTAATTCCATTATTGTCAAAGATTATATTCTATATGGTTTCAATCCTCTTAAATTTATTGAACCTTCTTTAACAATTCAGAATATAGTCTAGCTGGTGAATGTACACTTGACAATGTTCTGTTGTTAGGTGAGATGTTCTAGAAATATCAAGTTGGTTGATAGTAAAAAAAGAAAAATAGATATTTTTGGCCACATTAGAAAATTATGTACTATAGATGCATAAGTATAGAGCCATAACTAAAATTTAAGACTACTATATTTACCTGATGTCATTATTGTCATTATTGTATAGACGAGGTATAACCAATTTTCACAGATCTAAAAAAACAACAAAAAAACCTCTCTCTTTCAGCTAACCAGTTTTTCTATAAGCTCATCCCCAAAACTTCATATTTAAACAACATCTTTTTTTTCTGAGGTTAGCTCAACTGTCATAGTTCCAAACTCATAATCATAGACCTTCGGAAATTCGAAGGGTCCAATTTAGACTTCTCAATCTTGTTTTTCCATTTAGCACTTAAATATAACAAACACTAAATATGCCTCCGGCTCCTCTGACTCTCTGCGCTTCTGACTCTCTAAAGCTGCCGTTCCTCCACTTCTCTTCCTTGTCAGGATCTATGTCAGTGTAATACCAGTCATCTGAAGAAGAAGGCTGAGAGTTATTCCAGATTCACTTCTTCTTGCTTCTTCATTTTCTATGTTCAATCAGTCAAAACGTTTCATCTATAATGTCTTGCAGCTATGTCTCACAGGCAGTCCCTTCCACGTCTCTTGCTTCTCCTAATTGACCCCTCACTCCATTGTTCTATTTACTCTGCCGCTAGAAGACTTCTTCCAAAACACAGCCCTAATAATCTTGCTCTCTTTCTTAATGTATGTTAGTGCCTTTTCAAACCTTTGGAAAACAACCTTACTGTGCAAGGCGATTTGTGCTTTCTGCCTTGCTTGCCTCTGCAGCCTCATTTCCCCCACCTCTTCAGGCAGCCTCTTTGACATAGGCTTTACAATCTATTTCCAATTCTTTTTCTCACCATATATTATTCTAAAGACCTTTGATTGTTTTTTTAAAAAAAAGAGTTCTTCTGCCTGGTAAAACCCTGTCTTGCTTCACAAAACTGGGGAATTTATGCCAATAATTTGCTAAGGCAAAGCTCAATTATTAAGTTCTCTTAAAGGCATTTCTTGTAGAAACATCACAGAAGCAATGTCATGCTGAATTAAATGTTTCTCTTTTGCAGACCTCTAAATCCCTGTGCCCTCTGGTATCATAACATCTTAAGAAAAAAAGAAGTGTTGTAATTATTGTTTCTAATTCTTCAAAGTGCTTTGGTCACCAGAGGTCAATGCTTGTCACAGGTCAAGTAAGAAATGAATTCTAGCCTAGACACTGAGGGCAGGGAAGATATTTGGGAGCAAGTAACATCTCAGCAGATATTTGCAGAATGCATAGCAGTTAGTCTGTACAATTCCAGAGACATTTCAATTAGTTGATTTCAATGTCAACTTTAGAGATGATTCCGAAAACCAGATTTATTCTTTTCTGTATCCTCTGAACTAAGTACTCAACTCGAGGCATGAAAAGTTATGGGTAAAGTTTGTGTTTGAAAGCCTACTTGAGTGTATCATCTATTATTCAAGCATCCTCACTTTTTAAATGGAAACATTTAGATCCAAACTGTTATCAGCTTGTACAATGTTATAATTTATCATGGACAAACTGGGACTCCTACCACAGGTATGTTTTACTGTGATATTCATCTACATTCATCAAGGTTATTTTGGGGTCCTGGGGCTATTCTGACACCTTTCAAATATTATTGCATCGGTAACATCTTATTTTGTCCAGCAATAAATTCATTACTGTCATCGCCAGCCCAGCATGATCCGTGGGAGTCTCAGGTCTGTTTAATTTTCACAGGCACAACCTGGGTGAGTGAAATTGTAGACATGATATTTAAAGAGGGTGATGTGGAAAAGTGCAAAAAAGATGTCATTTTTAATCGAATACCTTTCCTGGAATGCAGAAAAGAAGAGATGATGAATGGTAATGTTTATGTTGATTTTAATAGCTATAATATGCATATATTTTGAAGTGTGGATATAGATGATATAAGGAAAGGGACGAATCAAGAATGGCGATTACTATTATGTTTTCTACATAGTAAAGCATGTAAATTTAACTTAAATTCTTGACAGAGTTTATGATATAGCATGTGTCTAGAAAAGAGTGAATAAGGTAAGCTCTTACATGCCTTCAGTAGAGCCCAGTGATATGTGAGCATTTATCTCTCTATGGGCTAAATGTGAAAACACTTTGAACACAAGAAAAAAATCCATAAATTTTTAAGGATCTATGCAAAAGGGTATTTATTACAAGTTATTTTAATATTGTAAAAAAAATAGAAACACCATAAATGTTAGTCAACAAAAAAATATTTAGAAGTGACATAATGACACTAAAAATCATTAAAGCTTTAAGGGTATTATATCTTTCTTGACAATGTAGAATCAGTATAATATGTTGAGGAGAAGGATAATTAGAAAATATTAAAAGTTTTAGGTGTGTATGTGGTATTTGATGGCTGTGAGCCTGGACATATAAATATATTTATGTAGAAAGCTGTTTACCCAAATATTAATAATGATTTTTCCAAAGTGATGAAATTTTATTTGACCTTTTTCTTTATAATTTCCTCTATCTAAAATTATGTCATAATTAGTATGTATATATTAATAATATCATTAATAAAAGATAGAATTTTAAAGTTGCCTCTATTTTTAAAATATCTATAAATCCATATAAATATTTATAATTTTTAAAGTTGTCTAACCTTTATTTGTTTATAAATCAGGAGTAAAACAATTAAAAGAGATGACGTCTCCTAGGATCGTGAAGACCCATTTGTCAGTGAAGCTTCTTCCAGCCTCATTTTGGGAAAAGAACTGTAAGGTAACCAGAGCCAAGTATTCTTAAAACTTTATCTAAGTCAAAGACATTTTAGAATGGCCAAGTCATAACTGTGTTGTATACATACTTGTTTGTTATTGTTTCACTGAATCTGTAAACATTTGATAAATGTAGATTATAGTCATTGCAGTTAGAGAGTCTAGATTTCAATTTCAACTTTAGAGATGATTCTGAAAACAAAACGAAAACCCCAGGTAAATTCTTTAAGCCATAGTTTCCTCATCTGTAAAAGATGAGTAATAATAGCATCTTCCTCATATAAGGATTAAATGAAATAATGTTTATAAACTGATTAAATAGTGCCTAGCACATTGTAAACAGTCAGCCGTAGCTACTTTTGTATTTGTTGTTATTACTAATTGTATTGAATGTACTCCTTTTACAAACTTTTGTGTTTGGTATTGTGAGGCACACAGATGAACTAGACAAAGATAAACCAGACAAATATCATAATAATTATTTACTGAGTGTCTGTCATGTTCCAGCACTACAACAATTAGCAAGTCATATGCAATCACAATCCTTATCTTAATGGATATATAGTTCACTGTGATCAAGGGACAAATAAACAGACAATGCATTGTCACAGGTGAAGTAAGAAAAGAATTCTAGCCTAGACACTGAGGGCAGGGAAGATATTCGGGAGCAAGTTACATCTCAGCAGATATTTGCAGAATGCATAGCAGTTAGTCTGTACAATTCCAGAGGCAACCCTGGGGGGATTTAAAACAAGTTTGGCTGGAAAGTTGAGTGTACATATTGGCTGGTTGAGTGAAGGAAGATAAGCTAGGGCTTGATTACAACAAATATTAAAGTCAAGTTAAGAAGTTTGGAGTCTATTTGATAATAATGAGGAGTTATATACATATCAAGATGCTAATTAACATGATCACTTTTGTTTTTTTTAGAAAGAATAATATAAGTAACCCCAATGTACTGGCATAACATTAAGTCTTAGACCACTGAGGCTGTTCTGCAAGATCTTTCTAGCTTTTTTAAAGAAACACTATGACCCATACTGCACATATGAGATATTAACATACTATATACTGCCATTACTAACAAAAAGAGGGATTTTTCACAGTCATGAAGCATTTCTACTTGGTACTCCGATATCATATGGTGTATTTGGCCTTGTGGAGATTCACGGTCCAAACTTCTGTAGATCCCAATGTCGCTTGCTTATTTGTTTGTTTGCTTTTTTTTATAAGCAATCCTAGATGGACCACATGCATTACACTAAAGTCATTCATTCTCTCTCAGTATATTTTCTAGGAGAGGTGTCATTACCATTTTTTCAAGATTTGCCCAAGTCACTTTCTTTTTCTTTCAAGAATGGATTGTAGGCTTGAAGTTACCACATTTACTTTTCAAATGGAGATAGATATTGTACTTTTGCATTGGTTTCAGTCTTTATAAAACTTCTTATCATCTCAGAGATCATCAAAGAGTAAGAAATGGTTGAATTGATTTATGTTCTGAATATTTCCTAAATGATTCACTGAGGGACAAGAAGACAGATGGATTGAGATGAGTAGTAAAATAGAGGTGTAGACCAGAAACTATACATGACAAAAAAAAAAGAAAAAGGGAGAAACAGGCCTAATAGGTAATAGGTAATTAAGGTCAACAGATTTGAGGCCTTAGAGTGTTTGCAGGGAAGGTATATTGGAAATAACTTATAAGGACAAGGAAGAAGCAGGACTTTCTTGAAGAAAACATGATGTTGCAGAATAAGGCTCCAGAAGTGAAACTTCTAAGGTACTGACAAGATTCACAATCTGATTATAAGATTGCTTAGCTGTGGTAAAATAGAGGTAATGATCAATGGATATAAGAACCTAGAGGATCAGAAGGACAGATACTAACATTACACAGAATGATAACAGGATTTGAAATGGAGAGTGATACTAAGAGGCAGGTATTAAAATCTTTCAATGAATCAAGTGAATGACCAAAGCTTAGAATGGCAGCTGGTGGTAGGTGCCATTGTTCCTTTGTTGAGCCCTTCCCAGACCCAGCCTGCGGAATGCAGAACCTGAGTCCCATTAATCTGGCTAACATTGATCTAGCCCAAGCCTGGCGATTTTCTGAGACCCTGCTGCACCAAATTCAGACTGAACCTCTTTCAGAGGCCAACGCACACAGGTGGTCAGCCTGGACCTATGCTGCGGACTTCCCTAAAATCCATCAAAGGTCCAGAAACCCCAAGCATGTAGCAGCTGGCCTCTGGAGGCCCTGCACCTCTTTGCTAAGTGGTCCCAAGCCTGGCCCTAGGGTCAGCCAGCCTCAGATCACTGCATAACTACTCCCAGGTGCCTCCAAGCCCAGCACAGGTAGTTATCAACTGCAGATCACTTTGTAGCTCCTAGCTGGTGGCCCCAGGCCAGACACAGGCAACAGTTGATTTTGGACTGCACTTAAGCCTCTCTTATACAGCCCCCAGATCAATATACCCAGTGACCAGCTTCAGACCACACCAAGCACCACCCAATTAGCCCCACGAATGACACCCTCAAAAGAGTGTACTGGAAAGGTATCAGAGCCCAGATAAAGCAAACCCTCGGCTCTGTGAGGTCAGCCCACACACAACAGCTTGTCAGCTATAGTCACAGCCAGTCCTCACAGCCAGTCAGCCTGATGAATTGTCAGATGGAACAGGGTTTGAAGGACTGGGTGATAAAGGGAAGGGATTAAGAAGTACAAATTGGCAGTTACAAGAGTCATGGAGATGTTAAATATAGCATAGGAAATACAGTCAATAATATTGTAATAACTGTGTATGGTGTCAGGTGGATACAAGATTTATTGGGGGATCACTTTTGTAAGTTATATAAATGTTGAAACACTATACTGTACACCTGAAAGTAATATAATATGGAATGTCAATTATAATTAAAAATATTTAAAAATAATGTCAGCCCAAATTAAAAGGAAACCAAATGTGCATAGCAAATGATATTAACATAAAAATGGCATCAGCTAGGAGATTTATGGATTGAGTGTCATAGAAGCAGGGGTCTTTCAAGTGTAGTATTTTTAAGATGAATTATGACCCCAAGTGAATTGTGGTAAACTAAGTTTGACTCAAGAGAAAGATGCAGTAGAAGTCATACAGCTTCAGGAAAGAGCTTGACTCTCCTAGAAAGTAGGAGGAGCATGTGTAGTAAAAAGTTTGAGATATAGAATAGGATCTGCCAAAATGAAAGTTTAGAGAGAGAAGGATTAGATTTGTGCTCCCCACCGCCATCTGGGGAAATGAAACACTTCATGGAAGATGTGGAGCTAAGCTTTAAATATGGTTAGTATGAGATGCAGAGAATACTCAAGACAGAGATAATACCATGAAAAAAGAAAAAAGGTGAAAAGCCTGAAGCAAATTCAAGGATAGAGTAGCAAAGTGTTCCATTCAACTAATAGGCAAAAAGAACTAGGGAGGGCTATAAATAAAATTGGAAAAGTTCAGTAGGGCTAATAATTGCAATGATAAGGAAAAAAATTACTTTTTTTTCCTGTAGTAATTAAAGGTTTTATAGTGGGATCTTAAAATTTAGATCCATACTTCTTAGAATAAAATAAACATTTCCTTGAAATTGTTTGAAAATGTGGAAACTTGAATAAGACAAATTAGTGAACCTAATTATATCCCATAAACAGTGAATAAGTCAAGAATAGCTTTTCTTCCCTGATGGCATTGCTTAGGTGACTGAGGGCAGAAGTGGAAGACCACAGGGATATGAAATTTATTTTTGCAGGTATTTCCTGTAACATTGAGTATCAGACCTAGATGAGACCACAGAGATCTGAACCAACTCACTTTTTTAGTGGATAAAAATTTAGATCCCAAAAGACTGGTTCCTTTTACAAGATAATAGAACTTAGTGCCAGAACTAGCTATTAAAACAAAGGCTCTTGATTGTTAATTTGCTGGTGTTTCCTCTATACATAAAACAGAAACTCAACAAGATTATATTTTCATTGAGATTAATGTGACCTTCATAAATATAATTGTTTTTTAAAGATTGTGAGTGAGAAAACAAGAGGGTTGTTTTTTTTGTTTTCTTTGTTAATTTTTTTAGTATACAGAACAACTGGTACAGTATAAAGATTAGAGGACTTTATTCTTGACTGATTTACCAAATCATTTACTCTAATTGCTTTATTCTTGGTGTTGCATTGTGACTCACCTTCAGTTTAGTGTCTTCACTTATATCAAGGAAAATAATCTATCTGTCCCAATTTATAACAATGGAATTGTGACACTCAAATGAGGTATTATATGAAAAATAGAGTAAAAATGAAAAGCTAGAGCAAACATTGAATGGCACTATAAAAGATGCTATCACTTCAGGCTACTGAAGGACTTTTCTTTTTTGTAATTTTATATAATTTCTAAAATGAATATGTATTATGTTTATAGTTGAAAACACAAATGTTTTATTTTAAAATATTGATGAAACTACATATGAAAATAATTAGATAATTTAATATTTTATTTTACCTTCTTAGATGATCTATCTTTGCCGGAATGCCAAGGATGTGGCTGTTTCTTACTATTATTTCTTTCAAATGGTAGCCGGTAATCCAGATCCTGGAACATTTACAGAGTTTGTGGAGAAATTCATGGAGGGAGAAGGTAAGATCGGCTTCCTTTCTTTGAATTCTTTCAAGGTGAATGATACAAGACAAATGATATCTCTGAGCAAAAGTTTCTGTTCTCTTTCCTGGTCTGTTATCTTCCCCTATCTTTAATTTAAAAAAAAGATACCCTTGAACTTTAGAGCAAGCATAGGGTTTTGAGATGTAGATGGCAAATTGTAGAATATAGACTACTCAGTTCAATGCCTAAAAATAAATAAAAAAGGTTTGGAGATAACATTTTTTTCTAAGATTGAGACTCAGTGTCTAATTTTTCTCTTGTCATTTTTTTATTAGAAAACTATTTCACAGCATGTTATTACAATTCCACTGAACAAGAGCAGGGAGGGAATAGAAGAGAAAGATGGCTCATTGGTTTCTAAGGAAAATTTTAGGTGCTACATGGGGGCAGGATTTACAAAGAAGTCTGAATATCTACAAAGTTTTTACTCATTCTCCCCAGTGTACAGTCTGAATGATTCAATGAGATTTCTCAGAACAGTACTAGGGTTACTTGAGCATAAATTCTGGAAATTTTTGCCTTTTTATTTAACTCCAGACTAAAGCAACTGAGTATGTAGATTTGAGGAAAAAAGGGTTTGGGAGATTCTAATATTAACTGAAGACCATTCTGATCCTGTAATAATAATTGCAAGGAAAATGATAACAATGCCACTTTTCTTTCCGTAGAAGCTAATATTGACTCACTAAAAGCAATATATATGCATTTTATGTTTGTTGCTCTATTTTGAGAAACTTTATGCTAATGCATAATGAATAAAGTATATGCCTCAAGATCATGAAAACCCATGCTGTAAGTCAGAGAAAGATAAAGCGGTACCTCCACAAAACAGATGAATAAGAGCATTATAAACATCATCATATAATTTCCTCTGTAAAGAAAAATGGCCAGTAGAGTCAAAGAACAAGAAACATGCAATGATTTAATGCAAAACAGGATACTTTGACTCACACATTGTGATATCATTCCGTCATCTTTTACTGGGTGAACACTTGGATGTGTGTCAGAGAAGATAAGGGAAGAGAAGGGAAGAGAGCATTTGGTCATATCACATCATCTCCAAAATCTTCTAATTCTCTTAGAGTGAGAATGACACTACAGGTCCTTAAAAGAACAGCTCTTATCATCTAAACTGCAAGTAGTATAATAAATAATTATATAGTTACTAGCTTCAGTTGCCAAAGCCAGTTTATAAATGGCATATTTGAGACCTGGGCTGAATTCTTATTATAAGAACAATAATAGTTCCAGTAACTCATCTCCCTTCACCAACAACCTGATTTTATACACATACACAAACACTTTTTCTCTGTGCCACAAACCATGTCATAATGATGAAAATTGAGAGTATGTTTCTGTATATGAATCATTGAACATATTTTGCCTCCTTGGTGCACAGAGGTGGATTTAATGGCGGGCACACTGGGCACGCACCCTGGGCCTCGACTTCTGAAGGCATGTATTTTTATTTTCCCTGTCTCTCTCTCTTTTTTTAAGGGGCCCAATATTTTCTTCTGCACCCGGGGCCTCAACCGACCTTAATCCACCTCTGCTGGTGCAGAGAAATTTGCTTAAGATGTATGGCTGATCTCTAGTTTTCATTCCTTGATCATTTATGTGCATTTTGTCACTACTGTTGTTTGAACACTCATTTTCAAGCTACGTAAAGGCGATACTATGCTCTTATGTTTTATCTCTGATTTTAGTTCCCTATGGTCCCTGGTATGAACATGCAAAATCTTGGTGGGAAATGAGAAAGAATCCACATGTGTTATTTCTTTTCTATGAAGACATGAAGGAGGTAAGACACTGAAAACATATGGGCAACTTAGTAATTTCTAAAATTTTACCACTTAGCAACATCATAAGTACAAAAATCTGCCTTTAAATAAATGATAAAACCACCTCACAAAGTTACAGTTATCCAGAAACTTTAACACAGATTTAAAGTTAGTGAATAAAAATATGTGAATGAATATGTTTAAACCTGTCTCAAAGTATTACCAAAAATAAAATTTGAAAGAACTTGAGTTTATAAAACAACAACAACAACAACATACACAGACACATACACACAAGAAATCACAACAGGCAAGAAGAGTCAACTGGTCTCCAAATCTATAGATGCTGGAATTATCAGGTAAAGGCTTTAAAGTAACTATGTTTAATGTTTTTAAAGAAATGAAAAGAGAAATTATAAATTTTACAAAGAAGCAAGAGGCTACTAAAATTAACAAGTCAGACAGGAAAAAATAGCAAGCTAGAATTTCTTTTCTTTATTTTAAAAATATTTTTAACTTATTTTAGAGAGGGAGGATGTGGAGAGGGGAGAGAGAAACATCAATTTGTTGTTCCATGTCTGTATGCATTTATTGGATGACTCTTGTATGTGCCATGAATAAGATTGAACCCACAACCTTAGTGTATTGGGACCACACTTCAATCAAATGAAATACCTATCCAGGCCGAAATAGAATTTTTTAAATAATAAATGAAAATTAGTCATTAAGAGATGGTTTAAATAGTAGCAAATCAGACATGCCTAAATCATGGATTAGATGGAGCTGAATTAATTCTATAAAATTCATCACATTGAGACAAATAGAATACTTCATGTTTCTAAAAAAAGTAATGGATATGTGATAGCATGATAAGGTTCCACATATATCAAACCCAACTTTCAGAAGTAGAGAGTAAAGAGAATGCTCAGAATAGCAATATGTAGAAGTCTGATGACCTCAAAATTTCCTTATAATCTAGTTTTTTTCTAGCTTCATTAGTAATCAGGATAATATCAAATAAAAACTACTATCAAATGTTATTCCACACCCACTGTACTGACCACAGTTAAAAAGTTTGACAATAATAAACAGTAGTCAGGATGTGGGTCAGTGAGAAGTAACACCCTGCTGATAGTGTGAAAAGATACAAACACTGTGGAAACAACTTGTCACTATCTACGAAGGGCAAAACATGAACATAAATGAAGAACCTGAAATTCCAATAATAGGTATATACTCTTGAATAACTATGGCTGATGTATATTATATACAAGGTCCATTATATATGGGGTTTGTCCAGAAAAAGTCCAGCCATTGTTAATATAATGAGAATGGTTTGTGTGACATGGATATAACCTGGCAGCCAAGGAGAGTGGACTGGAATGCACATGCATGAACAGTAACAATTTCACTGTACTAGTCAGTGGGGGTGGTAGACCCCACTGACTGGGCATGTGTACCATGTGCCCCTCACATTCAAAATGACCAAGTGAGTAGAGCAACAAATCTGCATCAAATTTTCTGTTAAGCTTGAGCATTCCTCCATGGAAACTACTTGAATGATTCTGAAGGCTGCAACTATGGGCAACTGGTGATTGGCAGCTTCATCATGACAATAGCTCATGCATTGCATCTCATGCAGAGGTTTTTGGTGACACATCAAATCGCCCAGGTGACTCGGCCCCCTTACAACCTAGATTCGGCACCCTGCGACATCTGGCTTTGCCCAAAACCAAAATCATCTTTGAAAGAGAAGGGATTTCAGACTGCTGATGAGACTCAGGAAAATAGGACAGGGCAGCTGATGGCAATTAGGAGAACTGCGTGAGGTCCCAAGGTACCTACTTGAAGGGGACTGAAGCGTCATGGTCCTACGTACAATCTTTCTTGCATCTTACATCTTCTTCAGTAAATGTCTCTATTTTTCATAATACATGGCTGGAGACCTTCTGGACAGGTCAATTATATGCACATGTGTATATCACATCTTCATATATACATACCACATCTTCATACATATATATATCACATCTTCATATATATATATATATATCACATATCACATCTTCTTCATATATGTGGGGGGCGGGCTTTATGTTACATCTTCCTTATCCTGTTAGTGAACTCTCAGATTGCTTCCATAGCTTGGCTATTATAAATAATGCTACAGTGAACATATCTTTGTGAATTAGTGTTTTTATTTTCTTCAGATAAATACTCAGAAGTTGAATTGATAGGTTGTGTGGTAGTTCTATTTTTAATTTTTTGTGCAACCTCTATACAGGTTTTCATAGTGGCTCCATTAATTTACATTCCCACCAACATTGCAAGAGGGTTCTCTTTTCTCTGCATCCTTGCCAACCCTTGTTATTTATTGATTTTTTCATAATAGCCATTCTGACAGTTGTGGGATGATATCTCATTGTGGTTTTGATTTGTATTTTTCTAATGATTAATGATGTTTAGCATCTTTTTATGTCTCTTAGCCATCTGTATTTCTTCTTTGGGGAAATGTCTACTTGTGCCCTCTGCTCATTTTTTAATCAGATCATTTTTTTGATGTTGAGTTGTATGAGTTCCTTAAGCATTATGGATATTAACCCTTTATTGGATATATCATTAACAAATATCTTCTCCCATTCAGAAGGTTGTCTTTCTTTCTTTTTCTTTTTTTCTTTTTTCGATTTCTTTCACTGTGCAGAAGCTTTTCAGTTTTTAGTCCCATTTGTTTATTTTTTGCTTTTGTTGCCTTTGCCTGTCATGATATATATATAATCTCCAAAAATACATTGCTAAGACCAGTGTTAAAGAGTTTACTGCTTATGTTTTCTCCTTGAAGTTTTATCATTTCAGGTCTTATAGTTAAATAATTCATCCATTTGAGTTTATTTTTATATATAGTGTAATAAAATGGTATTTAGTATATGGTATGTAAGAAAGTGTATGGTGTGAAATATCTTTTATGTCCATTTTATGGCTGAGAAAAATTGTGTTTAGAGAAGTTTAAAAGATATCACTTCTATAAGAAGTATTTTTCCTCATTACAGGCCCATTTCCAATATTGGCGTGGGGGGAACAGGGAGTGGACAAAGAAAGTTTTGTTTTCCTATCTTCTTTTACTCCAAATAGTAATGTATTTGATTTTAGTATTTGAGTCTTCAAAATGTTTTTTTCTTTCTAGGATATCAAAAGAGAGGTGATAAAATTGATGCAATTTCTGGGAAAGAAGCCATCAGGGGAACTTGTGGACAAGATTATACAACATACTTCATTCCAAGAGATGAAAAACAATCCATCTACTAATTATACAACACTACCAGATTACATCATGAACCAAAAAATATCTCCCTTCATGAGAAAGGGTGAGAGAGTCAAGTGATTTGCCTCTATTGCTATAGGAAGTCACAAGTTGAAATAGTTACAAGCAAACACCGATTGAGGCCTGCCCATGCCTGTGGACTCAGCTTGTTTTCTTCAGAGTTGTTTCACCTTTGACGAATCTCTTTATTGCGTTGCCAGTTCTTCAGAGACATAAAACATTAGCAATACTACTACTAATAAATTATTACTTGCTGTTTATGTAGTGTTTGTGGCATAGTATATTAAGAATGACCGGCAGCCACTGCTGCCTCAGCCCCAGCACTTATACCACGCTCTGCTACCATTTACCAAGCCTGTGTGCCTTGGTGCTGCACCATGCACATTGTATAAACAAACGTAAATCTAAAATACTAATTATCTTTAAATTGTTATCAGAGAATCAGGACAGAGCTTTTGTTATTATTTCATTTTGAGATGAAGAAACAAGCTTAGAACAATTAATCAGCTTTCCCTTGACCACGTGACAGACATTTTTCAAGACTAAGTGGCAAATGTCCAAACTCATCAAATTGTACGTGCATAGATATGTACAATCCTTTATATATCAATTATACCTCAATAAAGCTGTTTTTAAAAAAGACTAAGGTCAAAACCTTTAGTACAAATATGGCTCTGCTTAGCAAAAATACCAAAATATCAAAAATGCAGTGACATTCTGTTGAGGGGAGACACGGTCTGATGAGAAGTACTCAGTTTATAAACCCAAAGACATGTAGGATACACAGAATATGCGGACATCTGCTCTCACTGATATGTGGGAAAAATTTTTTTCCAGAAACAGACTAGAGAAAATCATGCACTTTAAACTAAATTGTCAGCGAGAAGGACAGGGAATTTTTTAAGCAATAGGAATAATGAACCTGCAGCTGAGTGAAAACGGGGAGTCCCTGAAAAGAGAGTTAACATGCAGATTATATTTTAATGATCCATTTCTCAGATTATCTGTCTTTTTTCCCATAATGTCCACATATATATTAAAGATAAAACTCTGGACTTTCATTATCATGCTTATAAAGGACTGCTTACTGCTATACCCTCAGATCTTACCCAGAACATATTGGGTTGGCCAAAAAGTCTGTTTAACTTTTCCATAAAAGAAGAGACGGACTTCTTCATTTTCACTAATACCTTTATGAAGCTGGATATTTTGAGTATGTCGGCTATATCCCACGTGGTAGAACATTGATTGTTCTCAATTAATGTCTGGATTTGATTGCCATCAACTTCAACTGGTTTACCAGGCTGCGGAGCATCATCCGGTGAGAAATTGCCAGTGTGAAACTTTGCAAACCACTTTTGACAAGTTCGATCAGTCACAGCGCCTTCTCTGTTCACTGCACAAATCCTTTTTTTTTTTTTCAGTTGCATTTTTACCTTTCTTGAAATAATAAAGCATAATATGTTGAAAATTTTGCATATCTTCTTCCATCTTCAATATTAAAATGGCTACACAAAAATTCATCAATTTTGTTGTTTTTTTAAATGTACCATAATATGACAGTTGTCATAATACAGTCTAACAAAATTATTTCAAATGCAGTTAAAGACAACTAAGCACTACTAGAACCAACTTACAGAAAAAAAAAAATGATTTTTTTGGCCAACCCTATTTTCTATTTTTTTGCTTTTTGAGTTATTTCACTGGGAAAGCTTAAGAACTTCTTCAGCTAAGGGGGAATGTGAACTATTGACTGGTTTAAAATACAGGGTGACTTCCTTCTGCTAGGAGAGGGATGGATGTGACAGAAAGCAAAGGAAAAGGGCCTGCTAGGCTGTGATAATAGCCCAGGTAAGAAATGTTGAGGAACTTCTCTGTCAGTGACAGCAGAATTAGAGAAAAGGCAATGAATATGAAGAAAGCCTGGGTATGAATAAAAATTTACATGTTGGATTGAAGGGACAATGCCCAAGTTTATCCCTTGGCTACCTGGTATTGCCATTAATCAGGTTATGGAAAAGAAAACACAATTTAGTGGGGAAGAAAATGAATTAATTTTTGAACTAGTTGAATTTAGGATACTTTTATGGGATTCAGGTGGCAATATTTTGTAGGCAGATAGATATGGAAATATAAATCTGGATGTTAGTGTTACCAGAATAAAGATGGACATGGGTAAAATGTGGATCTCATCTTAAGAGGAAGCCCCGGCATTTGAGAGGAAATTGGAGACAAAAAGTTCGATGAAGTAGCATTAGAGGGAAGAGTCAGAGACAGAAATTTGCTGTTTTGTTGTTTTAACAATCACAACAAATCCTTCTTTGCAAGCTCAAATATGTATATTACTTGTGGTATATGTTTTATTACTGTAATTAAGGGTTACAGGAATAAAATTTGATTAGGTATTAATGAGCATGATAAATATTAGAAAACTTTATGATTCTGGCTTGAAGACGTGATATTTACTGCTGTTTTTTTTTTCTTTTGTTACAGGGATTGCAGGAGATTGGAAGAATCACTTCACAGTAGCCCTGAATGAGAAATTTGATATGCACTATGAGCAGCAAATGAAGGGGTCTACACTGAAATTACGATCTGAGATCTAAGAAAGGTTTTCCTAACACACAGGGTCCAGAGCAAATAACGCCCCTGTTTTAACAAAATATTTTCATTACAAAATCATAAGCATGTAATTCTGTAACATAACAATATCACACTCAAACACACCGTATGGTATTTTAGGTGAAATATTCAAAATGAACTATAAATTTTTACACCCTTGTTCCGTATTATTTCCCTACCAACCACACTCAAGCAGGCATTACTTCTGCAGGACCCTGTATTAGAGATTAAACTTTTTTCTCATCATTTTTCAACTTTTCTTAGTTTAGATTGGTGGAGAAGAAGTCATGTGAAAGGTTATGATCAGGTTCACATGATTATTGAGATCTCAATATAAAGAGACGAAGGATTTTTTTCCCGATATTATCTTTCTACTTTTTTTCTTTTTCTTTTTCTTCTCCTCCTCCTCCTTCTTTTTCTTCTTTTTACAAATATTACACAAAGCTGTAATCTCTGGGAAGGATGTTAGGAATACACAGATAGTTTAAGTTAGAAGCTCATTAAAAATAAGTAAACATTTCAATTTTTTATGGTAGCTTTTTCCCATTTAGTAGTATATTTAGTATATGCATAAACGTTGAAAATCATGGGAGAAAGGACTAAAAATATAAATAAATTCAGGAGCATAATTACACCTATTATTTTCTTCCTGATTTTTTTTTACTTTCTGCAAAATGATTTAATTTGGAATTTACCTTAATCTAATGTAAATTTTGGCTATAACTGAACTGGTCATATATCTAAAAATACTCCCAATGAGTGTTATTTATGCTTGAATGTAATATTTAAAATGTAATGAATTTGCATTCTGTAAACTAAAGGTTTGAAAAAATGTGATATTAGCTAATAAAACAAACAAAAATGAAAAGAGTGGAAGAACAATTATTATTTTTACATAAGCTATTGTTTTGGTTTATGTCTCCTATTTCTCTGTATTCTTTTGATAATTTTTTCCAATATTCCATTTATTTTTAACAGTCAATGCTTCCTTTCTCTAAATCAGAAGACACACAGGATTATAAAAAATTCACTATTGGTCTTTAGTAGATTATTACATCTGTAATTCCTAACCTACAAGGTCAAATCTCGGGAGAAATAAATGCGGTTTGTTTTCTTGCTCTTTAAAGAAAAATCTAGGGGTTTCTGGGCACTTCCGGCAAGATGGAGGCATAGGTAGATACACTTTGCCTGCTCGCACAACCAAAAGAAGGACGACAACAAATTTCAAAACAAAAAATAACAAGAACTACCAGGAAATCGAACTGTATGGAAGTCCAACAATGAAAGTGTTAAAGAAGAAACATTCATCCAGACTGGTAGGAGGGGCAGAGATGGAGATGGAGAGCCCAGGCAGAGGGGACACAGCAAGGCTGGCAGTGGAGGACCAGGCAGGTGAAACAGCAGCTGGTAGTGCCACATTTGCATGCAGGTAAATCAGGAGGAACAACAGGGGAGTGAGACAGGCTGCACAACCCAAGGATCCAGCATGGGAAAAGAAAGCCTTGAAACCTTTGGCTTTAAAACCCTGTTGCAGTGGTGGGAGAAACTTCCAGCTTCACATGAGAGTTCGTTGGAGGAGCCCACAGGATCCTAGAATGTACACAAGCCCACCCATGCAGGAACCAGCACCAAAAGGGCCCAATTTGCTTGTGGGTAGTAAGGGAAGTAACTGAAAGCTGCAAGAGCTGACTAAGAACCCCTCGCCCACATACAGTGCCACAAGGTAGTGACCTGGGTTGCCCCGCCCTGGAAAAGACCTAAGGCTCCACCCCTTACAGTGTAACAGGCACTTCAGGGACAAAAAAAATATGGCCCAAAAGAACAGATCAACGCTCCAAAAATTGAACTACGCTATAAAGAGGTAGCCAACCTACCTGATGCAGAGTTCAAAACACTGGTAATCTGGATCTTCACAGAATTGGTTGAGTATGGTCTCAAAATAGAGGAAAAACTGAAGGCTGTGCAAAGTGAAATAAAAAAAAATATACAGGGACTTAACAGCGAAGGGAAGAAAACCAGGAGTTTTTCAACAATTTGGAGCAGAGGAAGAAATAAACATTCAACTAGAACAGAATGAAGAAACAAGAATTACAAAAAATGACTAGAGGCTTAAGAAATTGTGGGACAACTTTAAATGTTCCAACATCCAAATCATAGGGGTACCAGAAGGAGAAGAGGAAGAGCAAGACATTGAAAACTTATATGAAAAAATAGTGGAGAACTTTCCCCAATCTGGCAAAGAAAATAGACTTCCAGGAAGTTCAGGAAGTTCAGAGAGTCCCAAAGAAGTTGGACCAATGAGGAACACACCAACACACATCATAATTAAGTTACCCAAGATTAAAAATAAGGAGAGAATCTTAAAAGCGGCAAGAGAAAAGGAGACAGTTACCTGCAAAGGAATTCCCATAAGACTATCAGCTGATTTCTCCAAAGAAGCCTTATAGGCAAAAAGGGGCTAGAAAGAAGTTTTCAAAGTCATGAAAGACAAGGACCTACAACCGAGAATACTCAATCCAGCAAAGTTATCATATACAATGGAAGGGCAGATAAAGTGCTTCCCAGATAAGGTAAAGTTAAAGGAGTTCATTACCACAAAGCCCTTATTATATGAAATGTTAATAAAGGGACTTACCTAAGAAAAAGATGAAACTATGAATGGCAAAATGACAATGAACTCAACTATCAACAGCTGAACCTAAAAACAAAAACAAAAACAAAGTAAGCAAACAACTAGAACAGGGACAGAATCACAGAAATGGAGATCACATGGAGGGTTATCAGTGGGGAGGGGTTGGGGGAGAAAGGGAGAAAAGGTACAGGGAATAAGGAGCATAAATCGTAGGTGCAAAATAGACAGGGGGAGGTTAAGAGTAATATAGGAAATGGAGAAGCCAAAGAACTTTTATGCATGACCATGGACATGAACTAGGTGGGGAGGGGATGCTGGTGGGAAGGGGATGCAGAGTGGGGGGGAATAAAGGGGAGAAAAAAATGGAACAACTATAATAGCATAATCAATAAGATACACTTTATAATCAGTAAAATCAACTTCGGTGGTTAGATGCCCAAATGGAAGAAAGAACGTGGAGCAGACATAGGGATTGCACTTTACATTGCTAGCAAGCAAGCAGCAAGCTCTTTGTTGCTGGCACTGCTGGCACCTCTGGCACTGCTGGCACACACACACACACTTATCGCTGGTTACAGGGGTTTTTATACAAGCTTAGACAATAGTGGGATTGGGCCAGAACGTAGGTCATTGGGGACTACAGCGCATGGGTAGAATGACATGGGCCCGGGCTGCCTGCCCACAGGCGTGTGATGATGACTCATGGTTCCAGGCTGCCTGCCGGACTGACCTTCAAGGGCACACACAGTTCTGGGCCGCCTGCCCTGCACAGACCCTCAGGGGCCCCTACACTCCAGGGCCCCCACACCCAGTTGTAGTCCTTCTGGGATCCTTAGGGTGGAGAAGAAAATAAGGAAAAAATTCTTACTTGAGAAAAACCATGGGTATGCTCCAAAGAGAGAGCCCACACTAGTGTCTTTTGTCTTGAATGCTTTTATCTGTCTTTTGTGGGTGAGAATTTTAGGGGAGAGTGTCAAGGGGAATATTCATCAGCTTTCCAGGAGATTTTAATATTTTTTGATACATCAAAATGAGCATATAGGGAAATTTGGGATTACTCTTTTGTTTGCTTTATTGTTTTACTTTCAATTTTTATTTATTTATTTATTTATTTATTTAGAGAGAGGGAAAGGGAGGGAGGAAGAGAGGGAGAGAAACAGCGATGTGTGAAAGAAACATCCATCAGTTGCCTCTCATATGCAGCCAAGGCATGTGCCCTGACCTGGAATCTTCCTGGCAACCTTTTGGTTTACAGGCTGGCACTGAATCCACTGAGCCACAGCAACCAGAGACTTAATTTTTTTTTTTAATTTACTTGAGAGAGAGAGAAAGAAAGGGAAAGAGAGAGAAAGAGAAAAAATGACATCAATTTGTTGTTCTACTTACTTTTGCATTCATTCGTAGATTCTTATATGTGCCGTGACCAGAGACTGAACTCCCAACCTTGGCATATCAGGATGATGCTCGAGCCAACTGAGCTGCCAGGCCGGGGCCTTTGTTTGACTTTTACCTTGGGCCTATCTGACTCTAATCGGGTTTTTATTATTTGTTTCCGCTGACTTCATCTGTCCTTGGGTTTGGCTGGCACAAATGGCATTTACTGGGTATCTGTCCTCTATCTTCCTGACCAGGGTGATTTAAACTATATATTCTCTCTGGTCAGGGAGGAGAGGTATAAACCATTTGTTCTCAAGTGCCCTTTGTTAGGGAAGATAAGGTTTTATGATTCACAAGCTGGCTGTAAATTGGTCAAATTGTTTCACCTTGTTTAAGGATCTTGTCTCTGTTTCTCCATTTCACTTGCCCAGAAATATTCCTAGCTTCTGTGTATCCTGCCTCAGAATGTGCTCCAACTTTTTGGCTGCATTTTTTGCCCTTTGCTCGTACACGGGGAACATAGCATGCTTTTTCCTGTCTAAATTGCCCATACAGCTTTGGAAGTATAGAAAAACAACCTTTAAAAAGGGTTTCTAATAAGATCAGTGGAACCATGAAACAACGGCCTTCTGTGTTTTGCTTGACTTTTATAATCGAAATCAGAAGCAAAAGTAAAAGTCAATGTACAAAGCCTTCATTTACTTACATAATTACTTGACAGCAGTTAATTCTAGACGCTTTTCATGGGCTCTTTGTTTCATTCTATTTCCTCCCGTGACAGCAAAAAGCCTCCTCTTAAGCCTTTACCGTTTAAAACAACAGGCTTTGTACAGTTTAATCATTAATTTGATACTGCTCTGTAGATTTCACCTTTCACTTTCTTAGTGCCCACAACGATTATCTCGGTTGACTGAAACAACGGCAGGGTGAAACTTCCACTAACCAGTTACTATAGAAACAAAATTTTCTCCAGCTCCTCAAGACAAGTACCTGGTAAGTGATTAATCAGCTGTCTCTAAAGAGTCAATATTTTGTATAAAACTAATTTAATAATTGAAAAATTAGAGAATGAGAACTGGAAAATTCTACCATGGATGTTTTGCCTTAAAAATGGAATGGTTAGGGAATTGTTTAGGAATTATTGGGTCCTGATTTCCTATCATAAATGGACAGGATTGTATTTCATATTTAAAATTGTGTTGAGGTAGTTTGCTATACTACTTTTAAGTTTATAAAACTAAATATACTTTTAAAAGTTATTAGCCTTTTTACCTTCCTAGTGTTTCTGTTTAGTTTAAAGGAATATGCTTATATAACCCACTTCTAGGATGAGTTCTTAAAAATTCTGTGTGGGGACATAAAAATCAGATCTTGCCCAAAATGATTTTCACAATCCTGCTTTTGTGTACATCTCAAGATTCTCAGAAAAAAATGTATTGTACAGATGTTTAGGAAATGCATTTTCCATTGATTACTGCTTTATCTCTTATTTCAAAAATATTTTGACTATGTGGAACATTTTTCACTACAATATATATTCAATCTTTTTAATCATTAAATCAGAGAACCACTGCAGTGATATGTTCTTCAAATCTCTAAAAATTAATTGCATCCTCAAGGGTTTTGAAACAAGAGTTGAGTAATTTTATTTTTTTACATGCATTCTCCTGTTGTCACTTTTATGAATGACCATTTTCATATGGACTTGTTTATATCTCTTTATTTTTTCCCTTGGGTTTATTGTCAAAGCAATATTGTAAGAACCCCACATCAGTACAGAAAGCCCTGATAAATGAAAAGTCATATAATATAATTAATTATTTTGTTATAGTATTGAAAGCAACTTTTAAAAATTAAAATGTAAATGTGAAAAAAAGGATGGAATAAAAGTCCCTACTTACTTAAGATGTCATAAATTTTACAATGTCCTCTAGGTTAATGTATGCATCTGCACATGACTATATAACATACACATATACAATATGTTCTCTTTCTCACATACACATACACAGATAATTATTTGCAGTTCATTTTAGGGCAATTCTAATATGCTGCTCTGTAAAGTGGTTTCAATCACGTTTGACCTGTTTTCTTCACAAAATTGGACAGACAGCAGGAAATGAAAACGTTGGTTTGGTGTGAATGAGATTCCTTTGTTTAACTATACACTGTGGTGCATAATTTTCTTCCCTAATCGTTCTGTGAAGTGCTGACTCACTCTTGTTTTCATGA
The DNA here is from genome assembly GCA_004026545.1 of Mormoops blainvillei. NCBI lineage: Eukaryota > Metazoa > Chordata > Mammalia > Chiroptera > Mormoopidae > Mormoops > Mormoops blainvillei. The sequence goes on along the minus strand of PVJD01004862.1, from coordinate 25,534 downwards.
GGAGACTTGGTAATGAATCACACACTCATTGTCACGCTAAGGGTGTAACTCTCACTCTGAAAAGGATTTAAGACATTTCCCCCTTTTGCATCATCCATTGGAGTACTTGGTTGATTACTCAAATTCTTATTATTGGGAGAATTCTTGGAAATACTGTCCCTATCTCTTGAGCCTAAAGAACCATTCATGTGATGTAACTCTCTTCTTCCTAATCCACGCATGGGTCCATTTGAACCAGGGCCCATTGGAAAATTAGACCTGTTAGGTCCAGGAGGTACTGCATTCATTAAAATATACATGTTGACTCCCGGGTTGGTTGAATCTGCTGGACTAGGCATGAGGACCTGCACAACTCCCAGGAGCTGCTGGAGAGTATGGTATCGAATTGGCATTTGTTGGATTTGGCCAAGGTCTACCACCACCTGGCCCCATGTTCATTCCGGGCATTCCCAGGCCACCTAAAACGTTCAGTAAAGATCTCATTACACCTCCATAGTTCTATGGCCCTAAGGGCACCATTCTTCTGGGAGGAGTCATTCTCTGCATAGGCCCATCCATATTTGGATGTCCTTGTTGTCAATTTGGGTCCATTCCACTGGGAAGTAAAGGCTAACTTCCTGGAACACCTCCAAGTGACTGATTAGGCACCTTCAGTGGGGGGCCTTGGACCGCCAGGGTATCGAGGTGACATAAAAGGCTGAAAGAGCCCTGGTGGTACAGGACCTACTGGCATGCCATCTCCCAGAAGAATGTTTCCTAGCCCTGGACTGGGAGCTGCTGTACGGCAAGGCAAGAGTAACAGCAGCGGTGTCCCATCTGCCAGCCAAGCGCAGAGAAAGTTAGCACTCTATGTATATGAATATCTGCTCCATATAGGAGCTCAGAAATTGGCCCGAATGTTTTTATCACAGATAAGATGGGAAATAAAACATCACAATGGGGGAACAACCTGTCTTGGTGTGGTGTATTTGGGGATCTCTACTGTGTAGCTCCAGAATGAAGGGAACTGTGAGCATTCAAATGAAACAAAAGTCTTCCATAAATTCAAATATTTTAAATTAAAAATCTAATAATCAGTAAGTCAATATTTAGTCTAATGCCTGTGACCAGTCAATGTAACTCCCCCCCACCCCCGCAATAGAGAAGCATTGGATAAATGCTTCTCTATTACTATTTAAAAAAAAAAAAATTTTTCCCTCAGGTACATGAACATTTAAATACTTGAAATTTATTAGCCAATGTTCTGAATGTTCTAAAATTATATTTTTATTTTTAATGGTATGTAGCTTTGCTCGCTATCAACATGTGTAAAGCTGTACTGGACTTAAATCATTACATCCCCAACTTAAAATCCAGACAATATACTGTTGAAGCCTTATACTGACATATGATATCTAAGTTTTCAGAAAAACTAAAAGAAGTTTTTATGTGGTTAAAATAAGTTCACTTTGGGTCACTGGACTCATTTAGTATCTCATGATTGGCCACAGAATTTAGAGGGTATTTTCAACATCGATTCATTCTTTGTATTCCCTGGAATATTAACAAATTTATACCTTTGTTCATTACATCTAAGAGCAATGTCCTCTTGCATTCTGAAATTTGCTGCAAATAGCTGTGAGAGAGTCCTTGAAACTGATTTCAAAAGCTGATAGTCTTCTCAAGTTGGCAGAAATTAACAATGCTTTTCGCTTTCATAAATACCATTATTTCTCAAAGACACTGCATTTGTCTCCTATCTTCAAAAGAAACTCATGCTATAAAAGTTACTATACTCACAGAAGATAAAGACAAGCAAGGAAGAAGAAAATATTTTTAAAGAAAATAATGAGATAACACTTAATAAAAGTACTCTTATATTGATTTAAAAATCAAAACTTGATAAATATATGATATATATGTATATACATACATATGGATTTTTTTAAGTTTAAATTGAGAAATAGATAACAGATAAAGGCAAAAAATACCAATACTGTTGTCTCATAAAATAAAATCAAAACAAAAAGGGCTAAGTGGTAGAAAGGTGAATCTATGGTAGTAAATATTATGTTACATAATAAATGCAAAGCGGTCAAAATTTATGCTTTCAATACCATACTTTCAAAGTAAAAGGAAAAACTCATATACTATATGTGAAAAGTTTTGGGAGAAATTAGTAGAAACATGCAGAGGAAGATCTTATACAATAAAAATCTATTCAACAGATTAAATTTTAAAAGATTTTAAAATATATCAAAATTGACAAACCCACAACCAATGTCTTACTCAAAGGGCAAAATCTAAAAGGATCACAAATGAGACAGGGATGTTTGCTTTCACCATTCTTATTCAATATAGTACTGAAAATGTAGCCACAATAATCAAACAAGAAGAAATAAAAGATATCCAAATTGGAAAGAAAGAAGTAAAACTGTCATTATATTCAAATGACATGATGTTGTATGTAAAGAACCCTAAAGTTTCCACCAAAAAACTATTAGAACTGATAAATGAATTCAGTAAAGTAGCAGGATACAGAATAATTATCTAGAAATCAGTTACGTTTTATACACCAATAATGAACTATCATAAAGGGAAACTAAAAAAATAATCCCATTCACAGTGTATCAGAAAAAAACAAACAAACTGGGAATAAATTTAACCAAGGAAGCAAAGAGATGTACTCACAAATTTATAAGACACTGAATAAATGAATGGAGAAGATACAAATAAGTGAAAGCACATACTATGTATATGGAGAAAAAGAATTAACATCGTCAAATTGTCCATACTACCCAAAGCAATTTATAGATTTAATGTAATTCCTATCCAGATACCAATTCTGTATTTTACAGAACTAGAATACATATGCCAAAAATCTATATGAAACCACAAAAGACCCTGAATAACAACAAGAAACTTAAGAAGAACAAAGTTGGAGGAATCATACTACCTATTATCAAACTATGTACTATAAAGTCATGCTAATCAAAACAGCATGGTACGGGCATAAAAACAGACATGTAGATCAATGAGACAGAGTAGAGAGCCTAGAAATAAACTCATGCCTTTTTGGTCAATTATTATTTGACAAAGGAGCCAGGAACTTACAATAGAGTAAAGACTGTTCAATAAATGGTGTTGGAATAATTGGACAGATACATGGAAAAAAATAAAATTAGGTTGCCTTCTTACACTGCATACAAGAATAAACTAAAAGTGGATTAAATACTTTAAGACTAGAAACCATAAAAATCTTAGAATAAAACATAAGTAGTAAAATATTACCTGGTAGTAAAATGTAGAAAATATTTCTACATTTCTTGTACCAATATATTTTTTGGATATGTCTCCTTGAGCAAGGGAAACAAAAGAAAAAAGTAAACAAATGGGACTACATCAAACTAACAAGCTTTTGCACAACAAAGGAAACCATTAGCAAAAGGACAACTCGCTGAATAGGAGAACATATTTATCAATGATACATATAATAAACAGTTAATATTAAAAATTTGTAAAGAACTTATACAACTCAACACCAAAAATACAAACAATCCAATTTTAAAAAATGGGCAAAGGGCCTGAACAGATACTTCGCCAAAGAGGACATACAGATGATCAATAGACATGAAAAAGTGCTCAATGTCACTAAGCATCAAAGACAGGTAAACTAATACTTCAAAGAGGTATCACCTCACACTTGTCAGAATGGCTACCACCAATAAATCAACAACAACAAAAAAATGTTGGTGAGGACCTGGAGAAAAGGAAACCCTTGTGCACTGATGGTGGGAATGCAGGTTGGTGCAGCCACTGTGGAAAACAGGATGGAGTTTCCTCAAAAATTTAAAAAGGAAACTGCCTCCTGACCCAGCAATTTCACTTCTGGGAATTTATCTGAAGAAACCCAAAACACTAATTTGAAAGAATACATGCACTCTTATGTTCATTGCAACCTTATTTACAATAGCCAAGTTTTAGAAACAGCCCAAGTGCCCATTAGTAAATGAATGGGTCAGAAAGCTGTGGTACATTTGTACAGTGGAATACTACTCAACTGTAAAAAAGAAGAAATCTTATCTTTTGCAGCAATCATGGATGTACCTGGAGAGTATGCTAAGTGAAATAAGCCAGTCAGAGTAAAACTTAAATGTGAAATCTAATGAACACAATAAGCTAACAAAATAAAAACAGACTCATAGAACCGACTGACAGCTGTTGGAGGGGAGGAGGATTGGGTGACTGGTTGAAAAAGGTGAACAGATTAAGCAAAAAATATATAGACAAAGACAACAGTATGGTGATTACTAGAAGAAAAGAGGGCTGGTAGGAAGGTTGAAGAAGGCAAAGGGGATATAGATGGTGAAGGAAGGAGATTTGACTTTTGTTGATAAACATAATACAACATATAGATGATGCATAATATGATGAAATCATATACCTGAAACCTATATAATTTTGTTAATCAATGTAACCCCAATAAATTTAATAAACATTTAAGTAACATATTGATATTAAATTCATTTGTATGTGCATATATAAATACCAGATTTGTGCTCATAATACCAATAGATAATAAACTTGCAACAAAATGATCATATATTTGTTTAAGAAAATCACCATCAGATCTACAATGTAGAATTTGTGGTATTTGCTTTCTCTAGACCAGCAAATTAACATCGAGAATCTAATTAAGATTTGTTATTGTGAAATCCAATTGATTAGAAAATTAAAGCCAAAACAAATAATCTATTGGGTCAGCCGTCATCACATAATTAAACACAAATTATGTAGTAAATAATAAAAACTGGAAATATTAAAATATCTGGGAATTGGCCAAAGCTGTGGTCAGTGGCGAGTTCAAAATAACAAACTCTTTCACATTAGATTCTTTAAAAAGAAAATTAATTAATTATTTAATAGAAGGAAAAAAAGAAAACCAATGGTCTCAGAATCCATAAAACTGTTTACAATTTTTTACTTCATTATGTATGTTTTTTGATTTTGGGAAATACTCATAACTTCTCTAAGCTTCATTTTTTTACCCCTGTAATATAGAGATAAATAATATGTATCTCAAAAATTGCTATAAGGCTAAATTATTATTATAGTTATTTTTGTTGTTAGTATTTTATTGATCTTTACTCTGTGCCAAACATTTATCTAAGTACTATAGGCATTTAATTCTCATAACTATCTGATATAATGGGACCTAAAATAATTCCCATTTTACAAATGACAACATATGGTAAAGAACATTTAGATAAGCTATTTGAAAGCTTTCTTGCAAGGTCCTTTAAAACCTAGCCCAATCTGTAGTTGATGCTCCATAAATGTTTATTTCTCCACCTATCTCCTTTTGCTTACTTTTGATTTAATAAAACAGGAGACTTTCACTCAACCTGTCTTACAACCAACTCTGCAGGATATTGCCTATTTCTCAATCTCCTACTTAAATCTGCAGGTAAAATCATCCAATACTATGGTGATAGGAAGCCAAATCATTAAAGAAAGCAACAAAGACAAAATAAAGGTCCAAACCCACATATACAAACACACACTCAATTATGTGTTAATGTTGTGCATGTGTATTATCTTATTTCAAACATAGATTTAATTTAGGCTGACAAACAAGCAAGGCCCACTGAGCAGAATTGTTGATGCTTTTAGGAACTGAGATGATGACCTCATCAACGTCTTCCATTGCTATGGTACTGGGAAGCTGTTTTCTGGATTTTATTAGGCCCTTGGGACTCCAAATTAACTTTTTCCAAAAAATGCTTATGTTAAAAAACCCTAACAATACAGTACTGCCTAATAACAAAAGGCATCCAGTACTTCCTGACTATGTACAATTAATTGTCTAAGAATATCAAAGAATGGGGTATATTTAACATTAGAATTTCTGTATGAGACGGAAGAGACAGGTAAGTGCAATTATGTCCACTTAAAGGCTAAAATTCCCAAGTACTTATAGGATTAATGACTTGCTAAAGACTGATTATAAGGCAGAGAATACATATAAAATCTTAGGCCCATTATCTCTTTTTGTGTGGTGCTAGGTGATGAGCAGCAAGGAGTTCTCTAGGTGAAAGTGCATTTTTCTTCAATTTGAGGAAGTGTTGAAAACAAAAAAAGAACACAACTTTCAGATGGTATAAACGATGCAAGATGATACTTTTAGTAATACATGAGCTTTATGGAGCAATTTTTACATGTCGGGTAGCATGCTGCATCTTCATACACATTAAATTATTTCATTTATGAAATTGTGACAATGATTTTATGAATTGGATACTATCCAATAACATGAAGATTTCTGTGCTCAAAAAAAAAAAAAATTCAGTTGCGCCAAAGCTAATAGTTGGTGAGCTCTAGATTTTTCTAGCAGTGGCCTTTCTAGCAACAAAACTAGGTGCTTTTCCATTAGGTGTGTTATATCCCAGAATTTGAAACCTGATTTTACCACTTATAAGTTTTTTCGTAGTTGGGCAAGTTGCATAAACTCTGAAAATTCCTAATGATAATGTGAATTTCAAAACTATTACTACAGGTAGCAGTGGAAATATATAATATGGAAATTATAATGCCTGTAAGTGTTCAATAAATATTAATCTTCTTCATGGCCTACTCCATGTTGTTTTAGCTAACTAAATTTGATTATGGAATGTAAAGTAAGATTATTTATAAAATATAGCGTGTGGGAAAAGAACATGGCCTCTTTTCTAGGTATACAGTGAACAACAAAATGCAAGACAAAAGCCAAGAAATTGAATCTATTATTTCAGAGATAAACTGCCACAGGTCATGTGTAAAGTACAGAATAACATTTTATTGCTTTTAAGGTTTTATAAATTAGAAGCTTTTATAAATTTTCTAGTTTAAGTTTTTATAAGAGTGAAGCAGTAATTTAATGGGATTTTTCAGCGATAAAGGATTATTTTATTCCATTGCTCATTCTTGTTTTTTCTGCTGTGACTTAAAGAACATAGTTTGCTAATCAAAGAATGTTAATCTCACTGAAAACTGTGTAATTGTAGAGGTGAAACAAACCAGAGTGAGCACTGTGCACATTCACCATATGTTTTACACAGGTACAGTATGGCTCAGAAATGGGAGGCAAGTAGGAGGTTCATACTGCTGGTTTATGGAAGAGCTGGGTTCAAATGCCTGTCTTTAGGCTCCCAATGCTGCGCTTAGAAAAACCCCACATACAGCATTGCTATCATTATAATAGTTTAGCTTTTACATATTTTTAAAAAAGTTAATAAAATCTGTTCTTTTGAGGTCAAGAATCTGTTAAATATAAAAATGTCACTTTTTAGGAGAATAACGTATTTTCAGTTCAATATTCAATTTTTTCTCAATGACTAAGGTACATCATATCTTTAGGTACAATATTTCGTTATTTTATCTCACCAATGGGCATGAGCCAATAGTTTCATTCAGGTAAACATGGACTAACAGTGACTTTAACAGAATGAAGGATATTAAATTGTGTCCATGGTTTTAGAGTTATCCTCCAGAGGAAGTTATATTTCAAGGGACATCTTCAGAGAAGTAAACAAAAGATGCCTAAGGGACATTATCATCTAGAACATTTCATGAGCTTTTACCAGCTCAGAGCCTCTCACATAGTGTTATATGCCACCTAAAGGTATCCCCCTTTTAATGATTTTTTGGCTCTGATTCTTAACTTGAGGATCATTTAGAGCTCTCAGGAGTTTAAAGGTAAGTTAAACTTGACTTCATTTCTTGTGTGTTTTAGGAGTCGTAATGCTAATTTATACTATTGAACTCATGCAAAATTTGAATACACTGATGTGACTAGTTCCTCTTCAAAGGATGACCTAAAATAATCAGATATTAGCAAAACACAGATATTCCAGATACAAAAAAACTACATAAATAGAATTAAAGTATTTTATTATACAGTTTTCCTACATAAAACAAGGTTAAGGAATGTACAATTTGTCCCTTTAGAAGTGGTTCTAATAAAATTTTTCATTCTTATCTAAAATATATACATAATAAAAATATTAAAACAAATCATTAGTGTGAATCAGGTTTTCTAAAACTCATTTCATATGCTTTATAGTAGATTAAATCTCCATAGATTTATAAAGCACCTTAATGTGTGCAATATTGAACAAAAAGGAATAATGTTTCTCTTTCCTGCCTAGAATATTATTTTGTATCTCTAATTAACTAAATTTCATGGTCAAAATCAAATCACACCATTTGTACTACAGACCTGACAGCTACCTTAACATAATATGGCAATTTTCTTATGTTACCTTGTATTGGAATTTATCTTTTCAATGTTTGTATTTAGAAGGTAGTACAGAAAAGTAATTAATGTTACCGACTCTGTTGTCAGACTATTGTGGTTCAAACCCAGTCCTGCCACTTACTGACAGTGTGACCTGGGTAAGTTTCTTACGCTTTCTCTATGTTAATTTCCCCTTGATAAAACGGGGATAATAGGGTTTAAATTAGAAAACTTTTATGATAATTAAATAACCAGACATGCACTGAAAACATAGTTATGGGAGGTGTATATATGTGAGAGTGTGTGTGTATTTTGAATAATGATTTAGAACATAAACTTGTTGATTGAGTTTATGACAGTTTATGGCTGATAGTTTTCAGTATATCCCAAAGGGTTAGGTTGCTAACCAAAGTTATGCAGTTATAGTGGTAACATAAAATAATTCAATTCCTGGTTATTCTTCCTAGAGCATTAGTGAAAATTCATTTCATTTCAGTACACATTTATTAACCTCAATAAGGTAAAGGTCTCCTGGGACCAGGACCCTAAGTTCTAATCAAAGAAACAGACATTGTGCACTGATAACACTAAAAATGTATAAAATAATATCAGTATTCAAAAGAAGAAAATGGAAAAGAGAGATTTGTTTTTAGGTCATGAGGAAGGCTTTTCAGAGTGTGTGTAACTCGTACAAGATTTTGGGAAACAAACAGGAGTTTTCCAGGTAGATAAGAGAAGTAACAATATCAGCTCAAAGGAAGGTGCAATTGCAACAGCTAGGAGTGAGGGGGTGGATGACTTTTTTTTTTTTAATTGCCTATTGCTAGAGGCTAAAGTCTAAGTGCAGTGGAGGTAATCAGAGGGAGGATCAGCTCTTGAAACTTTACCCTTTCAGTTATGTGGTTGTGGTCAAGTTTTAGAGACATCTTATTGAGAGTTGGCAGGAAGAAGGGAAGAAATAAGCTTAGAGATAAGGGGCAAAAATGTTAAGACCATTGCCATAGTACAGGGTTTATGATGAGGAGGACATAAATTAAGACATACCTGTATTTTCTCTGGATAATAATAATAATAATAATAGCTTCCCTTTGCCAAATATATACCACGTTTTATCAACATACACATTATATCCATATTATTTCTCTACCACAATAGCCACATAAAGTTAGTAAATCTTCACCTTCATTTTAAGATTAGAAAATTGAATTTAGAATTTTGAGTCGTCCAGTCACATTGGTGGTGAATGACAGGTCCAGCGTATTAATTATAAATCTGGAGGCCTTACAGTCTTAACTGCTAAGCTAGTTCATGAAGAGAAGCTACGTTTCACAGGGATACTTGAAAGAAAAGAAAATCAGATTTGTGAGCCAACTGGATCTGGAAAAGTCAAAGAGAAGACAAAATTTAAGAAGACTTCCAGATTTCTGACTTGAGCGGTGAGGTGAATGTGGTATTGACAAATTATAAGGTACACAGTGACTCTAGGACAAGAACTGGTCACTGAAGAGCAAGGTTCAGGAGTTGAATTTGTGAATATTAAATTTGAGATGTCTAAAGAACATCAGGGAAAAATGGGCAATAGCATTTGGATATGTAGGTCTCAAGCTCAGAAGAGACAAGTGATAAATCTGCCTTCTGGAAGATCAGCTCACAGGTGGTTGTTAAAATCATGAAAAAGTATGTACAATAAGAGAGCCAACTAAGCACTGTGGGACTCCAAGAAAAACAACAACTCTGTCCTAAATATTCATTGAGAATTAAAGAGATAAAAGATCGATCAGAATGTGGTAACAAAAATCAAGAGAGTTTCAGAAGAATATGTGGTGAAAAACATCAAATACCACATATAAGTATAGTTTGAAATCACGGAGTGTGGCTCCCGCCCAGCTTTGCTCTTCCTTCTTGAGTTTGCTTCGATTACTTTGGGTCTTTTTGATTCCGTACAAATTTTAGGATTGTTCTATTTCCATGAAAGATGTCAGTGGAATTTTGATAAGGATCACATTGAACCTGTAGATTACCTTGGGTGATATGGACATTATAACAACCATAACTCTCCCAATCCATGAGCACAGAATATCTTTCCATATATTTGTGTTTTTTTCTGTTTCTTTCCTTTAATGTCTTATAGCTTTCACTGTATACATCTTCTACCTATTTGGTTAAATTTATTCCTAGGTATTCTATTTTTTGATGTAATTAAAACTGGGGTTATTTTATTAATTTTTCTTTGTGATATTTTTTATTAGTATATAGCTATACAACAGATTTTTTACATATGATTTCATATCCTGCAACTTCAAAACCTTTTAAAATAAAAAGGTACTTGGATGAGGTAGGATAAGGGTGGAGTTGGAAGGACTTGAAATAAAGAAATAAAAAAAGAAGATAAAAGTGGCACTTTGGAAAAAGGTACAAGTTAATTATGTCTGTTGACTTCAGAGACTTCTGATTTTAACTGCTGAAGAAAGATTCAGCAGCTGCTAAAGGGAAGGCTTTTAAGTCATTTCCCTAGAGCTTCACAGAAAGAAAAATAACCATTCAGCTCACGCTAAACTGGGGAACAACATGTTTTGGAGTAGGACTTAAGTTACATTTCAAGCTTTTCCATTTCTTACATAAGGCATCTAAAGAACATAAAATGACATATGATGTCACTAATGCTGACAAGTTCACCAGAGCAATGTACTTCCAGTGCTACACTTGCCTCCTGCTCTTTTCTTCTTGACCCCTCTTTTATTCTTGTGGCCTCTTGTAGATAACTTAGAATAATTTACTTTTACCAGCCCAGGCAGTGATTGCAGAGAGGGAAGTGCCAAGTTAGGTTACTTCCGGTTTTATAGTTAAGACAGCTCAATACAGTTACGAGGCTTATTCAGATTCCCACAGCAATGAATTGGCAGTGTGGTAGGTCAGAAAGATACTTCCAACTCCACAGTCTTGTGACTTTATTACATAACCCAGAAATCTTTGCCTGACGAAAAGCTGTACACAATTAAGTACATAGGAAAAGTACTGCTGACATTATTACATGAACAGCACATATGAAATAAATTGTGTAAGACCTCATTGGTTTTTATAATACATTTTTTCCTTCTGCTGATTCACAATGCACAGTAATACCGTGATCTGATGCTGCTGGATCTAGAGGGATGGAATATTATTTCACTTAATAAAATTTATTTTTATTTGATCAATGCTATTAAAACAAAGTCTTTTTAACTTGTGCTTTTTTATAGAAAATCTAGACTCTCAAAAATGGACAACAAGCCAGATATCTACAGAAGGGAGCTAGTGGGTGTTCAGGGCATCCCTCTTTTCTGGTGCATCGCTGAGGAGTGGGCCCAGGTGGAGTCTTTTGAGAGCCGACCAGATGACCTTTTGATCGCCACCTACCCCAAATCTGGTAAGATCTTTTAATTTATTTGTACAGTTGACCCTTGAACAACATGGGTTTGAACTGGACAGGCCCACTTATATATGGATTTTTTTTAAATGTACAATTGGCCATCCATATCCCTGGGCGGTGCATCAGCCGACTCAACCAACCACAGACGGGAAACAGTATTTCCAGTCCTCAACTGGGAATCTGTGGATGTAGGCATTGTTCTACATCATTTTATTTAAGAGACATGAGCACCTGGGGATTTTGGTTATTTGCAGGAGTCATGAAACACGCTTCCTACGAATACTGAAGAGGGATGTCTGCAGTTAAGTTTTGGGGGAGTCAGAAGTTAGGGTCGGCACCCCTAATCCCCTCACCGTTCAAGGGTCAACTCTACTCGTTGATTAGTTATTGATCCATATGTGTAAGCCCACCGCTCTGCCGGTCACTTGTCAGGTGAACACTGTAGTTGTTGCTGGGATAATTTTGTCTCAAATTTGACAAACTCACTTATTCTGAAAGGCCCACAATTAAATGTAGGCTCTATATGAAGGAAAATTAATGCTGTTGTTTTGTTTTCCTTTTTAAATTGAAATAAAAATTATTAAAATTTCGTATATAAATGATGTTGGTATATTAGAATAAGAATATATGGATATACATACTTCCATACATTTTAATGTTTAAATATTTTGTTCATTTTAATAGTTGAAAAATATTTTATAAAATATTAATATTTTATTACTTTAAACATGTTTTGTAAATATGTTTAGAAGTACTTTGTTACGAATTTAAAGAACTTCTGCCTTTAGTATACAGTCTCAGCAAAGAGAATTTAAGATGACTCAGTAAGAATAACTTTTATTCCCTCAGATCTTTTTATGACAGAGTCTTCCAATTTCCCCAGTGATAGATGTACAGAGAAATATCAGAGATGGGGCTCTCTTTAACCTTTTAACCAACTCATTTACCTGAACTCATGATCAGTCAAATGTTCTAATTTCTAAACTTTAATGTCAACTTTCATTTATATTCCTGTCTCATTTCTTATTGGAAATGAGAAAAATATGTTTTTAATTAGTATATTAACCACTGATCTTTTTAGATTGTAAATATTTAAATTACATCAAAGAAACATATAACAAGTCCCGGGAAGAAAGCCCTGGATTTGGGGAATTCTCATGTGCCAAAATGACAAACATTGTGAAAGCAATGGGGTCCCACCAGAAAGTAACAAATGTACCAGACAGATTTTTATAGATATAAAAAACAAGCTTGTTTTGGCAAAAGCTTGTTGTTTTTTTTTCTTTCTTTTCTCACTACTTACAATGGTCTCTGAGCAGTTCCCCAAACCCAAATTATTAAGGATCAAACTACTTTGTATTTTTTTGTTGAGATACAAGGTTAAAAAAGGGAGAAGAGTCACTAAGAATATACACACTCATTTGTTTTTTATCTATTTTTGATATATTTACAGATAGGAAACTACTAAGATAATCTTTGGAAGATATTTACACAAATATTTGATCTACAAAGGTGCTGTTGGAAGCTGAATTATTTTTTTCTGACTTCCTAAATGTTAGATGACTAGATGGCTACAAATAAATTAATCATATACTCTCTTTGGTCATTTTTTTTCTTTTATTTTGTTCCACGTTAAGATCCAAGTTAACTAATTCTTTGTATGAACTAAACCATATCTTTTTTTTAAAGTCAAGGAAAAATAAACGTTTTCAATTCAAAGCATATTTCAATTCAAAACTGGCATTCCTTTTGATCAGATACATTGGCCAAAATTTGAACCACCTACTGATAGAAAAATGTGTTGAATTTAGGTCTCTTTTGTTCTGGGAATTGCTTAAGCCTGAACCAGATCAGGCAACAAAATATTCAGGTATAATACTGATTTGCCCCACCTTTTACTTAGCACTGTAATTGTCTTGAGTTAGAAGGATGGAGATGAAGGTCTTGTACTCATGCTTTAGGGACAAGAAGGAGTACGAATTGTCCACAGAAAAGACTAAATAAAAATGAGGCGTAAACTACTCTAAATCTGGAACAAATTCAAAGGAACTTCCAAATGCAGATCACTTTTCTAAAAATTTGCTCTTTGTGTAATTATTTAATGTAATTTTTTAGTTTCCACCCATGATTATTCAATTTAGAGACTATCATTACTTGTTTGGTAAAGAGGAAGGAAATGGACCCTGGTTGGTGTGCCTTAGTGGATTGAATGCCAGCCTGCCTACCAAAGGGTCGCCAGTTTGATTCTCAGTCCGGGCACATGCCTGGGTTGTGGGCCAGGTCCCCAGTTGGGGGCGAGGGAGAGGCAACCACACATGATGTTTCCCTTCCTCTCTTTCTCCCTCCCTTCCCTTCTCTAAAAATAAATAAATAAAATCTTTTTTTAAAAAAAGGAGGGAAATGGGAACAGTTAAGAAGATATTTTTCTCCTATGTCTTATGATGGTTTTTTTAGCAGTACCTTGATGACTTGATCATCGAGTCACATAGTTAAGTAAACCATATGCTCAAGTACATTAGGTCCATATCTCAAAGACTGAAGACACAGTTAATAAAGATCAGAGTGACTTGATCCACTGTGCTCAAACAGGATATAGTCTTTGATTTCGTTAGTGTCTCACTGGTCACCACAGATACAATCACAAAAAGTTCCTCTTGTTTCCCTTCATCCTCTTGTTTCTCTTCACCACTCCACCAAACATTGAACATTTTTAGGAAAGTAACTTCAGTCCCAGAGAATAATAGTCTTTTTATTATATTAATAGGAAATGTACAAATTAGTGTTTAGATTCATTAAAATTAGATGCTTCCCCCATGTATCCTACACAGAAGATGAGCTATCATTACTTACACAATGTTTCTCTCACTTTTTTGTGAAATTGTATGCATTGATTTTGAAAGAGAGAGAGAGAGAAACATTGGTCTGTTGTTGCACTTATTTATGCATTCATTGGCTGTTTCTTATATATGGTCTGACCAGAGCTCTAGCCCGCAAGCTTGGAGTATCAGGAGAATGTTCTCATGTAACTGAGCTACCTAGCCGGGACCCACAATGTCTCTTTTATACTCCATATTTTACTTCCTTTTAAAGTTTTACTTTTGTGAGTATTTTAATCAGATTTTAATCACACACACAATACATATGTATATGTTCAAGATAGATAAGGATGTCTACTAGGAGAACGGAGAAGAGAGAAAAGGAATGAATATAAAGAGCACATTTTTGTTTTTGATATTACAAAACTTCTTGTGACCCTCTCAGTCTCTTTTTGACAGCAAAGTTTAGAGTTCCTTTTTTTTTTTTTTTCAGGCACAACCTGGGTCAGTGAAATACTGGATTTGATCTATAACAACGGGGATGCAGAGAAATGTAAACGAGATGCAATATACAACCGAGTGCCATTCATGGAACTTATAGTACCTGGAGTCGAAAATGGTATTTTCTCTTAATGTTCCTTTTCACCATAGGAATAAATTCCCCTATTTTTTAATTTGTGGTGCCTGGATAAGTTTCTATAATAGAAGAGTAAGAATTTGGTTATTCCAACAACCATACTATACTCCTCTTCCACCCAAAGATACCAACTATATAATAGGAGATTTCAATGAGTATATTTTTTATTAATGGGACAGGAGAAAGTCTTTAACATTTGAATATTAGGTGATCATTATACAGTAAAAATTCAGTGTTTGACCCAATTTAAAATCACATCTGCTGCTAGCTAGCTGATGTTCACAGAGTCAAGAAAAAGAATTATATGCATATAAGGTCTTACATTATCAAAATTTTTTAAATTAACCATGAATCTCACACCTTAATTTGATTTCAGAATTTTAATATAAGAAAGTTGGAAAGAGATTAAGAAGTACAAATCACCAGTTATAAAAATAGTCATGGGGATGTAAATGGTCCAAACTGAAATTGGGTTGATAATTTCATAAGATGTTATAATGTCTAATCACTATGTTGTATACTTGAAACTAATATATAATATTGTATGTCAAATATAATTAAAAACAACTAAAAAAAGATATTTAAAAATGTCAAAATAAAAAAAGCTGGAAAGGGATTTCCTACATTGTAAATGAGAAAAAGAGGAAAATAAATGAAAAAAATTTTGGATGTTTATACACTTGACCTCCTGCTGTTTCTGCCTCATCAAGACATATCTGAAGGTTTTATAGACACTTATTAAGAGAATGAACTCTAATTAACCGGAGTTTATCATTTAAAAAAATCTCATTGCAGATTTTAGAAGTATATGAGGCCATTTAACTACAGAGTCATTTCAAGCCATATAGTGGGGTTAAAGTCTTAGATTTATTGTAATTGGCCTTTATGATTCCACATTTATAATGTAATTTAACTTTTATGCTCGTAGGCATTGAGGATTTGAAAAACATGCAGTCTCCTCGATTAGTGAAAACACACTTACCTGTTCAACTTCTTCCTTCTTCATTTTGGAAGAATAACTGCAAGGTAGCAAATTTTAAGTAAAAAATCCTTATTTGTGTTGAAATTTCTTTTACTACTTATGTAGACATGAAGATGGGGAATTTCAACCCCCGGGGTAAATCATTGGAAAAAAGAGTAATGTGGTTCCAGTATCCTAAGGATTAAAATAATTCCAATGGGTTTCAGTGCAGTAGGTAAGGGAGTGCACTCAGCGCCCGAGCCTTGAGGTTCTCTCAGGTTTTCAGTTCTCTGAAATGCCTGTTTTTCTGTCTAAATCTCTTCATCACTGTCTACTTATAAACCATAGATATTTAAATAACCCCAGACCTGCTTAGTCATGAATTCAGTGTAGTAGGACTTTACAAATATATAATTACATATAAATTATATACTATATTTATAAAAATACATAATTATAAATATAATTTTATATAATTATATTTAAATTATACATACAATGTATAATATAAATGATACATATCATTTATATAATTTTTATATTTATACATTTATTTACAGATGTATATATTTGGTGTGGCTGGTGTGGCTCAGTAGATCGAACTCTGGTCTGTGAACCTAAAGGTCTCCGGTTAGATTCCTGGTCAGGGCACATGCCTGTGTTGCGGGCCAGGTACCTGGCTGGATGCATGCAAGAGATGACCGATCTATGTTTCTCTTACACATCATCCTGTTTCTCCCCCTCTTTCTTTCTCCTTTCCCCTCCCCCTAAAAATCTTAAAAAAAAAGAAATAGAACATTACCAGTATCCTAAAAGCTCTGTTTCAGTACATTTCTAGGCAATAACCCCTGTCTCCAAAGATAACCCCTATCCAGAAAGTTTTCATCATGAATTAGTTTGCTTATTTTGTCTGTAATCATCAAATATATAGTCTTGACTATTTAGCTCATTTCATTTAACATGGTTGTGAGATCAGTTCTTATCATGCTTGTTATTTTGTTTCTGTTTTCTTTAATGTAGCATTCTGGATCACAAAATATGGTACCCTAAGCAAAAGTAGCTCGTTAGAGGTACAAATTCTCAGATCCAATTCAGGCCTACTGAATCAGTGGGGGTGGGATCCAGCCGTTTGAGTTTTGATAAGACCTGGTGAATTCGATTCATGCTAATGTTTGAGAACCACTGATATAAGGTATTTCATTATATGTATCTGACTATTTCATAGCTTACTTACAAGGTACTATTGGTGGACACTTGGACTGTTGCTAGTTGTCAGAAATTAAAGTAGTGCAGCAATGCACATTCTTATGCAAGCTTTTCATTGCATATATATGTATACATGTTTCTTGGTTAGATATCTTGGGATAGAATTGCTGGGTCTTAATATAAGCATTTGTTCACCTTTAGTAGATGTTTTCAAACATCTTTTCAAATCTCATACACCAATTTAAACTTTGAACAACATGTAAAAGTTGAAGTTGCTCTACGTTCTCATCATCAGAAGTTATTGGTAAAAATATTTAACTTTAGCCTTACTAGTAAATGTCAGGTGGCATCTCATTGTGGTTTTACTTTGTATTTCTCTAATGACTAATTAGATGAAGAACATTTACATTGTTTAGATATATTTTTAAGGTATCTATTCGTTTTTTTTGCCTTTTTTTCCTATAGGAGCTCCTTACTTTTTATTATTAAGGAGAAATATTCCATATGCTTTGAATACAAGTCCTTTGATCAGATAATTAAATTTCTTATAGTTAAAAATATTGTTATTGAATTTCTTGGAGTGACATTAGTTAATAAAATTGTATAGATTTCAAGTGTACAATTCTATAATACATCATCTGTATATTGTACTGTGTGTTCACCGCCTAACGTCAAGTCTCTGGTCACCATTTATCCTCCCTTTACCACCTTCTACCTCCCCGCAACCCTGTTTTCCTCTGGTAATTACCATACTGTGTCTACGAGGTTTTTTCTTAATTCTTCAACCTTTTTCACCCAGCTATCTAACCCCCTTCACTTCTGAAAGCTGTCAGTGTGTTCTCCGAATCTATAAGTTTTTCTAATTTGTTTTTTTTCACTAAACTCCACATATAAGTGAAATCATATAGTATTTATCTTCTCAGATTGGCTTATTTCATGTATTCTCTCCAGATATTCCATGATGTTGAAAAGAGTAACATTTCCTTTTTTCACAGCCGAGTATTATTCCATTGTGTAAATATACCACAGCTTCTTTATTCACTCATCTGCTGATGGACACCTGGTCTGCTTTCAAATCTTGGCTATTGAAAATAACTCAGCAATGAATATAGGAGTGCATATATTCTTTCAATTTAGTATTTCAGGTTTCTTCAGATATATTCCTAGAAGTGGGATTGCTGGGTCATAAGACAGTTCCATTTTTTATTTTTTTGAGGAAACTCCATACTATTTTCCACAGTGGCAGCGCCAACTTACATTTCCACCAACACTGCACGAGGGTTTCCTTTTCTCCACATCCTTACCAACACTTGTTTGCTGATCTATTAATGATGACAAGTCTGACAAGTGTGAGGGGATATTTCATTGTCGTTTTAGTTTGCATTTCTGCTTAGTGATGTTGTGCATCTCTTTATGTGTCATTTTTTTTCATTGGATTGTTTGTATTTTTGGTGTTGTGTTATATAACTTTTTTATAAACTTTGGATATTAATCCCTTATCAGATTATCATTAACAAATATGTGCTCCCTTTCAGTAGGTCATCTCCTCATTTTGTTGAAGGCTTCCTTTTCTGTGAAAAAAAAACTTTTTAGTTTGATATTTTCCTATTTTATTTTTTATTTTCTTTACCTTGCTTGATGAGATACATAAGAAAAAATATTGCCATGAAAAATATTTGATATTTTACTGCCTATTTTGTCTTCTAGGATTTTTATGGTTTCAAGGCTTAAAGTATTTAATTCATTTTGAGTTTATTCTTGTGTATGGAGTAAGAAGGTGGTTTAGTTTCATTTTTTTGCATGTATCTGTCTAATTTTACCAATATTGTCTTTTCCCCAATGTATGTTCTTGCCTTTTGTATCAAATATTAATTGATCATAAAGCTGTGGGTTTATTTCTGGGCTACCTATTCTCTTCCAATGATTTAAATGTCTGTTTTTATGCTTTACCACAGTTTTTTGGTTACTATGGCTTGTAGAATAGTTTGATATCAAGTAGCATGATTCCTCCATCTTTGTTCATTCTCAAGATTGCTTGGTTATTTTGGGCTATTTTGTGGTTTTATACAAATTCTTGGAATATTTGTTCCAGCTCTGTGAAATATTCATATACTATTAGTGTCTTAATAGGAATTGCCATGAATCTGTGGATTGCTTTGGGTAGTTACCCAAAATGCCCATAAGTTACTTCTTCCTTTCCAATTTGAATACATTTTATTTTTTCTTCTTGTCTGGTTGCTGTGGCTAGCACTTACAGTATCGTGTTGAATAAGAGTGCTGAAAGCAGACATCCCTGTCTTCTTCCTGACCTGACGGGAAACAGTTTTAGTATTTACTCAGCAAGTAGGATGCTGGCTGTGGGTTTGTCATATATGACCTTCATTATGGTAAGGATTGTTCCCTCTATCCCACCTCGCTGAGAGCTTTTATCATAGATTTGTGTTGGGTTTTATCAAATGCTTTTTCTGCATCTATTGATGTGATCACGTGGTTTTTATCTTTCATTTTTTAAATATGGTGTATCACTTTAATGAATTGGCAGATATTGTACCAACCTTGTATCCCCAGAATAAATCCTACTTGATCATGGTGTAGGATCCCTTGAATGTGTTGCTGGATCTGGTTTGCAAATATCTTGTTGAGGATTTTAGCATCTATTTTTATCAAGGTTATTGTCCTATAGTTTTCTTACTTTGTAGTGTCTTTATGTGCTTTTGGAATTAGGATAATGCTGGCCTCATAAAAAGAACTTGGAAGTTTTCCCTCCTCTTGGAGATTATATATATATGTATATATATATATACACACACTTTTTTTTTTTTGGATAGTTTGAGAAGAACAGGTGTTAGTTCTTCTTTGGATGTTGGATAAAATTCACCTTTGAAGTCATCAGTTCCAGGACTCTTGTTTATTGGGAGTTGTTTGATTACTGCTTCAATTTCATTATTTATCATCGATCAATTCATATTTTCTGGTTCTTCCTGATTAAGATGTGGAACATTGTATATTTCTAGGTATTTTTACATTTCACCCAGATTACCCACTTTATTGGCTTATTGTTGTTAATAGCATTTTTGTACAATTGTTTGCATTTTTTTGGTGTGAGTTGTTACTTCTCCCCTTTATGATTTTATTTATTTGGATCTTTTCTCTTTTTCTTTATGTGTCTAGTTAAAGGTTTATCAATCCAGTTATTCTTTCAAAGATCCAGTTTTTGGTTTCATTGATCTTTTGTATTGTTTTTTAGACTTTATTTCACTTATTTCTGCTTTGATTTTTATTATTTCCTTTCTTCTACTCACTGTGGTCTTTGTTTGTTGTTTATTTAATTATTTGAGATTTTTCTTGTTTCTTAGATATGCCTATAATGATATGAATTTCCCTCTTAGGGAAATTTTGCTGTGTCCCATAAGTTTTGGTTTGTTTTGTTCTCATTTTTATTTGTTTCAAGGTATGTTTTGATTATTTTTTTCTTGATTAATGAAATAACCCCATTCATTGTTTAGTAACCTGTTATTTAGCCTCTCTGCCTTTGTGTGTTTTTCAGTTTTTTTCTTGTGATTGATTCTTAGTTTCATACAATCATGGTCAGAGAAGATGCTTGATATGATTTCAGTCTTCTTAAATTTATTGAGGCTTGTCTTGTGTCCCAGCATGTGGTCTATCCTAGAAAATGTCGCATGTGCACTTAAAAATATTGCGTATCTTACTGATTTTGGGTGAAATGATCTGAAGATACAAATTAAATTATTCTGTCTGCTATGTCATTTAAGGCTGCTGTTTCCTTTTTGATTTTCTGCCTGGGAGATTTATCCATTGATGTCAATGGGGTGTTAAAATCCCTTACCATTACTGTACTATTTTTGGTCTCTCTCTTTATGTCCATCAAGATATGCTTTATATATTTAGATGAATCTATGTTTGTTGTATAGATGTGTACAAGGGTTATATCCTTTTGTCATCTTGATCCCTTTATCATTATGTAGTGTTCTCTGTTTCTTTAAATCTTTGTTTTAAAGTTTGTTTTGGTCAGATATAAAGTATTATTTTTTACATGAAATCTTTTTCCATCCTTTTACTTAGAGTCTGTGTGTTTTTTTTCACCGTAAGGTGCCTCTCTTATAGATTATATATATCTGTTTTCTTATCCACTCAGCTACCCTATGTCTTTTGATTGGGGCTTTTAAGCTATTTGCATTTAAAGTGATTATGGGTAGGTATGTATTTATCGCCATTTTATTCTTCACAACTGTTTTCCCCTCTTCCTCTCCTCTCTTTTTTCTCTCCTCCTTTTTTCTTCCTCTCCTTCTCTCACTCTTTCTTTTTCTCCTTTGTCTTCTTTATTCTTCTTATTCTTCTCCTTCTTCTCCTCCTCCTTCTTCTACTTCTCTTTCTCCTCCTCCTTTTTCTTCCTTCTCAAAAAGACTCTTTAACATTTCTTGTAATGAACTCCTTTAGCTTTTTCTTTTGGTTTGTTTATGAAGTTCTTTATTTCTCCAGTTTTATATGATAGCCTTGCTGGGTAAAGTAGTCTTAGTTTTAGGCTAGCCTTTTCCATATCTCCACCCTTCCTACCAGTCTCTCTATGGCTTCTTCTATAAATCCTTTGTTATAAGACTTCTATTCAGTTAGTCTTCAGTTGGTTATTCAGACTGTTTTTATTTTTATTTTATTTGCATTTTCAGTTAGTTCTTCGGAGGAGGTGAATATAGCTTCCACCTAAGTCACCACCATCTTGGATCTCTGAAATTTCATTATATAATAATCTACTCTGTATTTCCTTTTTCAATTTTACAATAATATCTTAATTTTGAGGTTAGTCAGTATGTCAGTATATCATTTTTTCTTTAATGTTAGAGTATTTTGTATTTGTTTTTAAAAATGCCATCCCCCAGGTCGTAAAGATATTCTGTCCTCTGTTTACTTCTATAAGCTTTGTTGTTTCAATGATCACATTTAAATCTAAATATGTTTGATATCTACAAAATAATTATGCTTTAAAATAATTTGTTATATTAATTCATATTCTCTTTTTTCTCACACATGCACACATGCACACACACTATTTTCTAAATATTTGTTGCTAGTATATAAACATAAATCTTTTATCTTTACACCTTGATCATCATTATAAATCCAAACATGAATAAGATATTCTGTTATCTAAGAGTGTATTATCTTATTTAACTTCTACAGATACTATTGAGCTGTGTCTACTTGCATGTCACTTTTCTATGCTATATTATGCAACGGTTTAAATAACATACAATCCTGCAGAATACCTCAAATAGTGGGAAAAAGACATATATATATATATAAAATGATCACATATTAGTAAGATAAGTGCTACTATGGGACAACAGTATCTTAGAGGTGAAGAAAACTTCTACCAACAGGCTTAAATAAGTGTGGGAACTTTTTTTTCTTAGATACACAAGGTCATTTTACAGAGAGAAAACTCTGTGTACATAGGCTAACAGATGTGAAACAGCAGGATGTGTGTCAAATGTTATAAGTGGTTTAATGTGGTTAAAAATAATGAATCTGGGAAGGTAGGCAGTCATTAATCCTAGATTTAAGAAAGATGTTTAGAGTATGCTTTACCACAATACCTTTAATAGAATGACCAAAACATCTGTTGTTTTCTCTTGAAAAATTGATTATAATTTCAGCTTTGTTATACAAAAAGTCTTTGTTCATGTGTTTATGTATGATTTCTTTTCTCACTCAAAGTCTAATTAAAAACAAAAGTCATAAGAAAGTAGAAATGAAGTTTATTGTTTTTATTCCAGAAATAAAAAATCCATAGAAGCCCCCAGCATCTATGGCCTTGTTATTAAGAGAACTAGGGGGTATTTTCTAGACAGTGTTCTGTCTACACTGAAGTGAGTGTAAAGCAAGTGTACTAAGGATTTTACAGTGATGATGATAGGAAAAGAAAGCAGTGTGTTTATTACCATAATCTTTTGGTATTGAAATAGGAAGTAATTGGTAATGTTTATAAGATTTAGTATTTTCTCAAGTAATTACATCAGCAACAGAGCCTCAACTATTAGGACTCCATAATCAATCTTTTGAAAAATCCTCTTCCAGGTACTCCCTCTCTTCTCTCATTTTTGTCCCAGAATAGGAGAACTACTACCAGGGACTTGGGAATATAAAAGTTCTCATTTCCTTTTCCTCCCAGTTAGAAGAGAAGAGGAAAGTCTGAATCTACTAACATAAAAGGAGATTTCTTCCTGAGAGCATTTTCCCATAGAAATATTTTTACTGCATATGTGACTGGAAACTCAGCATTATTAGATGTGTTTCAGGAGAGAATTAGACTTAATGGACTTCAGCAGAATTGATGGAACATCTAGTTATCAATGAGGCATAATAATGTAATTTCTATCAGGAAATATGTTTACAATTTCTGCCTGTGAGCAGACTGGAGGCCTTCAAAATAAAATAAATTTTAATCTCACACTAATCATTATAAACACGGACAGAATAAAGAATGTTTAATTGTCATTGACTAAATTTACCCAAATAATAATTTATTTTAAATAAAAATGAGGCATTTTCAACTCTACAGATTGTTTGTTTTTATTACTTTTCATAAGTGATGATACAGAAAAATATTCTAAATTTTAGAAAAATATTAAGTTTTGTTAATTTAATGTTTACCATTATTCTTATTATACTTACTTTTCCATGTTTCAAGAGATGTTCTTTTCAAAGGAAAGAGAACACACAGGTGTGAGAGCTGAGAAGTCTTTGCATTAAGACAATTAAGTAGTTGTGAAAATCCTATATCAGGACATGTATACAGACCTAGATCAGAAAAAAAAAGAGAGAGAGAGAGAGAAAGTAAGCATTCTGTCAAGGTAAGCAAAAGTTTACAAACTACAAACAATAGAAACAAAATTATGATTTATCATATTCCCCACAGATTGTCTATGTGGCACGGAATGCTAAAGATGTGGCTGTGTCTTATTATTATTTCTACCAAATGGCAAAACTGCACCCAGAGCCTGGTACTTGGGAGGAGTTTCTGGATAAATTCATGACTGGGAAGGGTGAGTCCAACTCTTATTTTAATCGTCGAGTTCCATAATAAAAAAGACTATTTTTTTTGCAAGGAGATATAAAGTTCAGATATAATTTTGTATTTATTATAAACCTAATATATGCCCAGCACTCTACTAATGTATTAGGAAGGCAATAGAAGAATAATACATAGGCATCTCTTCCCTTTCAGGACTTTTAAGGAATATGTGACACACAGATTTTTCAGCCCTTTGTCTCATTGTTTCAGTAGTGCCTGGCAACTGCTCTTAGCTGCTCTCTTCTCTTGCTGTAAATGTCATTTCATTGTTTTGATTTTATACATATTTCTTGGACTCTCTTTTCTTTATCATTCCTTCAGTTTTGTTCTATACATTGAAAATTCTTGAAAATTCTTGAATTCTATACATTGAAGATTCTTATCCTCATGGTTTTCTTTTTCTATCTGTGTATCTCCTCTTTCAGGCAAACAAACTCATACCCATGGTAGTAACTCTACTTTTAATTTTCATATAAACATTTTTTTAATAAAAAGTCTTTATTTCAAGGCAAATGCTATCTTACAAATTTTTACTCCTGCCATTGTTTGGACTGTTTTCTATTCATAGAATGTCTACAAATTCCTTTTTTTCCTAAATATGGTCAGGTGTGTTTTCTAAGAACAAGGCTATTCTCTTACATAAATACAGTGCTATGATAAAACCCAGGTATTTATATCGATACAAGTCTATAATCTGTGGACCTTACTCATATTTTTCCAATTGTCCCAGTTATGTTTTTTATAGCAATATATACATATTTCTGGTCCATGATCCAATCCATGATCACATATCATACATTGCATTTAGTCATCATGACTCTTTAGTCTGTGGACTATGTTTGACAATTGTAAAGGTCATAAAATAGGACAGACCAGTTTTTTTACAGAATGTCCTTCAGTTGGGGTTTAGCTGATTTTTCCTCATGATTATATTGAAGTTATGAATTTTTGGTGGGACACCATAGAGGTAATGTTGAATTCTTATTGCTTCATATCATTAAATGCATAGTGTCAGTTTGTTGTCTTCTGGTGCCATTAACTTTGATCACCTGGTCTGCCAGGTATCTCCATGGTGAATTTGCTACTCTTCTTAGAACCAGATATACCCTGCCTCCCCCAGAGCCCTTTCTTCACCTCTGCATCCTACTGCTTTTCTCTCCT
>PVJD01004861.1:0-126944 GCA_004026545.1 Mormoops blainvillei | reverse complement strand
CTCGCTCTCCCAGGCCCCCAGGGTGGGCGCCCGCCTCTCAGCCCCATCCACAGAGAGAGAGGTGTGGTACCACCAGGGCGAGGGACACTGACCCAGGCCACCCCAAGAGCAGGAAGGGACAGGTGTTGGGCAGCCTGGAAGAGAAGGAGAAGAAGAGATCTACTGTGAAGAGTGCCTCTCTCCCAGGGCCGGGGGCTGCCTCTCTCCCAGGCTCCCGCGGGCTCCTCCAGCCAAGTAGCAAGCAGGCGTGCCAGGCCCCACCTCCGCAGCGGTGCCTGCCTATGGGTCGCATGGTCCTGGGCCCCTTCCAAGTCTGTGAAGGACAGATGACTTGATGCAGGGCCTACAGACAGGGTACTGGCTCATGACTGGGGGAATCTAGCACCTGGTTCCTAGCAGAGGACTCAGCGGTAGGGGTCCTCATTTCCTTGTCCAAAATTGGGGAGAAATCAGTGTCCCATGACTTACCCATACAGGGTAGCAGAGTTGGCACAAGACGGCAAAAGACCAGTGCCTCCCCCGCCAACTGTTCCCAGGAACTTGACCCCCCACAGTCAAGTCGTATCAGACAGTCCCTGGAACCAGGGACCTCTGAGCAGTACAGAGTTGAGAGGACAGTCTGGGGGGATACACTTGGGTTGAAACTCTGGCTCCACCATTCAGTAACTACAAGACCTTGAGCCGATTCCTTAACCACTCACGAGTCTCAGTTTCCTCATCTGTAAAATGGAAAGAATAATGATGTCATTCTTCTGTGCTAAGGTTGTGGCGAAGACTTGAGTGAGATAATAGCATGGGCCCTCACCCATCGGAAGCATTTAATAATTGGCAGGTGTTATTACTATTATTAGAGGAGGGCAGAGTCATCCAGAGAAAGGCGCCCTCGCAGGGAGTGAGCTTGTCGGCAGTGTTCCTGATCCCCAGGCAGCTTTTCAAATCATGCAGCACAAAGGTGCAGGGAAAGGATAATGTGTTTGTGTTTCTAAACCACACATCGATCCATATCTTTTCTCTTTGGTCCTAACCCAGGCTCCCAGCCCTAGCTGTAGGTGCTCAGAGGTTACAGCAGGCCCCGACAACCACAGGCTGAGAAAGAGCCAGGAAGTGCCCACCCCACCCAGCGTGCCTTCTCAGACAGTTCTGGTTGGCCAATGCCCCAGTGCTGGCAGGGCTCTGAGAGCCATTGCCCATGGGGAAATGTCAGTTCTCAGTGTCCCTCTTTGGAACTCCTACCCAATTTGTAGAATGGCAGTGTGTGGACAATTCCCTCAACCTAAAGGCCTCTGCCAGGTACCAGAGCTCTTCAAAGGAGGGTATCCTGATCCCTGTCCCCATGCCTGGCACAGCACCATGGGAACAGGGTCAGAGGGAGGCACATGGGTACTGGAGGAGAGGCTGCGCCCTAGACTGTTCCTGGAATGGGTCAGAGGAGGAGAGAGAAGGGTGGGAGTCACACACAGGAATTAATCACGCAGGACCAACAGGTCCTGCACATCCTAGCCATCCTTACTTGCAGACGGCCACCCAACCCACCTGTAGATGTGACCAAAGTGCCGAAACTTGGGGCTGTGCTAGCCCTGAGAGGCCCCTGGTCTAGCATAGAACCCAGCATGGGACCTTTTCTTAAGTACATCTGGGGTCTTCAGTGATGGCGGATCCATTACCTCCATGGTCAGTCTTATTTGGGGGTCTCTACCTCTCCCCAAACCCCATCATAGTTCCCAAAGGTGGGAGGACCTTAGGGAGGGCTCCCTAGACTCACTGCCAACAGGGTGGGGATGGAACTTGGCTAGTGGCCTCTCTGGGATACCCAAGTCTGGATTCAAACCATATTAAATAACAATTCACTTCTGATAATATTCTAATGTTTACACCTTGTCATAGTTCAACAGTTCAAAAGTACTGCTGCTCAGAGCTGTCGTTTTGGTATAGAAGGCTTTATATGAAACAAAAAGAATTCATGTGTGCATTTGTGAGTCAGTAAAATATAATTTAGGGTGCTGATTCTAGGTTCAACGATGTTATGCATTTCATTCTAGCTTTGGTTCATGGTTCATGGTTCACTCCAAATCCTCAGCAACCAATTCCCCACCCACCCAGCGCAACCCACTTCCCACAGCCAGTACTCCTGGGTAGCTAACCTGTGGAGAAAGCCATGATTGTAGCACATGGTCCCTTTGTCCTAGGCTCAGCAGGCAGCTTCCCAGGGGACCACAGGAGGTCAGAGGTTGGCTAACAGAGTCAGGCCTACAGTGTAGCCTGAGCAAGGCAAAGAATCCTCTTGGAAAAGACGCAGAGAGGAGGAGGGGAAACAGAGAGTAAGGAGCGGAGCAGAGACCTGCCTGAGATGACCCCAGCTTCCATACCACGCTCCTGGCTCACAGGCCAGCATCTCCAGCAGACACTGCCATGCTTTCCCCACACAGGCTGCGGGCACTGGTGCAGCTAGACAGGGTGCAGGCCTGATCAGAGCTGGCGAATTCCCACTCACCACCTTAGCTATGCTTGGGAGGAGTCTAGCGTAAACTGCGCATAAGCAATAGAGCCCACATGCAAGTGCTTTATCCATAAGTTGCATCGATATAGCTAAAGAATGAGTGAATGAAAATGATACGTGACAACAGTGACCTCAATTAATAACGAAAGCTTTGAGGTCCCCAACGATGGCAAAAATCTCTGCACTCTCCTGGGTCCCCTTGCAGTGACACCAGCAGTCACCCAGACACTGCTCAGGGGCAGTCATTTGGGGTGCAGATGTACCAAATTTCCAAGCCGGAATCCCCTCAACACTCAATTGGACACAGCCCTCTCTGTGGGCCCAAGTCTAAAACAGCAAGCGTCTTCTCACTTCCTCATCTGGGGAAGAGACAGGTGGCCTCTGCCCCTCCCCCACAACATTAATACACAGGAGAAGCCACCCTCCAAATCAAAAGAATTAGGGCAAAGGGCAGTCAGGAGTGAGCCACTTGGCTTTTCTGGTCCTAGGCCAGGGCACTACAGGGTACGACTAGGAGGTGCTAGCTGTGGAAACAAGCCCCATCCTCTGTTTGGGGGTGCAGGGCTCCAAAAAGCTTTGCTTCTCCCAGAGTTCCCCTACCTGAGGCCACAGGGTTCTCAGAACTGAAAAAGGTCTGAGAAGGAAATTGGAATTTTTTAAATTCCAGCTTCCCGGCCCAAGACAGTCTTGCAGACTTGTCCAGATGGACAGACAGGCCAAAGTGGCAGGTGGCAGGACTCCAGCTGGGCCTCTCCAAGGTGTGTGGGTGGGCCACCACAGCACCTGTAGGATCTGGGAGGAGGCAACTCTGAACATCTGCAATGCAAATTAATGAGTTAATTAAACAGAGAGGGTCTCAGCGGCTAATCCAGGTCGGGTCTCTGCCCAGAGGCCCCGGGACCCTGTGTCCACTGGTAGGTCACATCCGGCCAGGCCGGGATCAGGGTCCCAAGGTGAAGGGCGAGAGGCAGCGGGGGCCCAAGGGTTAGAGGGAAAGGGTTGAGTAGGGAGCTGCCCCTCGGGCAGAGAGGCTCCTGGCCACAGCCCCAGGTCCCTGCACCCCTTGGCATTCTTTCCTGGGCGAACGCGGGCTGTGTTCCCCGCCGAGTCCTACCTGGGGCCACACCCTGAAATCAAACTCGCGGCCAGGTGAAGCCGGCGCTGCACCAACTTGTAAGCGCAGCCTCCCCTCGCAGTTCCTGGCGCCCAGGTCCTTCCCGCGGAGGGCGGGCCCCGGCTCCCGCGCCCTCTCCGAGTGCTCCGGGGGCTTTCTGCTCGGCTTTCTGCTCACAGGTGGGTGTCCCAGCCACCCCTGGAAGCTGACTAACCTCCCCGGGCTGGGGCCGGGACGAGGGGAGGGACCTTCGTGTACGCGTGGCCCCCTTTCCCGGGTTCACATGCCCCGAAGTTCGGACCCCCGGTGCCTGGTGTTGGTGCTTGCGCGCAGGGACAGAGAGCTTGCGGGCTGCGAGTGCGCGTGGGGATTTACTTCCAGGAGTGCGCCCGGCCAGCTGAGAGATTCCCGCCCCATTCAGGCCTGCCGCCGGGGGTGGGGCTTGCTGTGGCTGCTGTGGGTCGGGAAGCGGCGGGGAGAAGGGCCACAAGCGCTGAGCACTGCCCCCTTGCACCCTGTAGGAATCCCTCCTCCTCCTCGAGCACCTGAGAAAGTGGCTCAGTGGGGAGGCTGGTATGGGGCTGTGCGGAATGCTCTGGATTCCGGCCATTAGCAAAATCCGCGGGGACACTTGTCATATTTGTCACAATGACTTTCTGATGTCTTTCCGTCCAGGCCTCAGAGGACTGGCCCGGGAGGTGCTTGGTATTCCCTCGCCTGGTGCCTGAGAGCTCTGCCCACTCAAGGGTGAGGAATCCGGAAGAAGAGGAGGCGAGGGAGGCAGCCCACCAGAGGTGAGTGAGGGACCTCCAGCCCTGACAGGGCGTCCAGGAGCCCTCGGAGACCAGCATGAAGGGCAGAGTGAAAGGGGCAGTGAGCAGGCAGGTGGCTCTCCTAGGCTGGCCTGTTCTTGGTCGTGTTAGGCACCAGCAGTCATCCCTTTTCCGTGTCGTTTCTCAGTCCTTGGTGGATGTGCATCGTTACTTCACCACCTCAGCCCACAGCAGGCTGCTGGGCTTCAAATGTTCCGCCTTCCCCGGGCCCGGACTCCCCCTGTCATCAGGTGTGGTGCCTGTCTGGGGCGAGGCAGTGTCACCAAAGCTGCACACTAGAAGTCAGCAGCAGGCCCAGTGCCTGGGCGGAGCAGGCCAGGAAGCAGTCCCGGGCAGAGGCGCTGCCCTGCACACCCCAGCCTGACGACTCATTCCGCGGATCTCCAACCCGCTAAAATCCCTGCAGCGTTTCTGGCACCCAGTGCACGGCTTCCAACCTGGGGACACTGAGAGCTAAGACATAAAGAGTTCCCAGGGTGTAGGCTGTGCTTTCTGTGTCTTGCCCCCTTCCGGTGTTCTTTTAGGGTCTCCTTCCTTGTTTTTGTAGGTGGGGGAGTTGAGGAGGCTTGGGTCTGTGTTCAGGTCTTCTGTGGCTGGGGCAGGGTATACTGCAGAGCTGTGAGCCCCCTCCCCCGTGCCGTGTATAAGACAGTGGCTGAGAACACATTTGGAACCAGAAAGAGCTGGATGCGAATCCTGACTTTGCCTTTGATTCCCAAGTTGCTTTGCTTCTCTCCAACTTTAATGTCCTCGGCTATAAAATGGGATCATGCCTTCCTCATAAGATAGTCGTGAAGAGTCACAGTGAGAAATGAGAACAGCCCAGCAGAGGACCACGTCTCTCACTTCCACTTATTGGTATTGGAAACGGTGAAGCTACCTGAGCTCTCCTCTCTTGGAGAACTTTGAGAATGGTCTGGCTGTGTGGCAGGAGAACAAAGCCGTGGGAAGACAGTAAAGGCAGAAGAGGGTCCGTATGGGACCGGTAGTGAGGTGGCCCAGGGAAGGGTCTATTTCTGGAGGGGCATGTGAATTTGGAGGCAGAAACAGCAGCATGTTCACAGTGGCCCTCGACACAGGTTTTGCCTGGGGTGCAGGGAGCCTCTGGCTTCCGGGTTTCGGTCAGATGTCTAAGTAGCTATGTGATCTGAGGCAGGTCACTTAACTTCTCCGGGCATAATAGACGAGCTTGGAGTTAAAGAGATCTGGGTTCGAATCCCAGCTCCACACTTACCATCAGACAATAACTTCTCTCCAAGCCTCGGTTTCTTTCCTTGTAAAACAGCTCATGTTATCTACCTTGTAGAGTTGTGACCATTAAATGCACTAATAAGAAGCACCAGCACAGTGCCTAACATGTTCTGGGTACTTTATACATGTTTCTGTGTATATCCCCTTTCTCGTCCCCTCCTTCCTCTCCCCCGTCTCCTGTCATCTTTAAAATGCACCCAGCAAAGCAGGTTTGGCCCAAGTCACAGTGGTACTGTAAGCATAAAGTGAGGTGAACAAAACAGATACAGAAAGTTAAGGGCTGTAAAAACATAATCTGTGTGTGTCTGTGTGTGTGTGTGTGTGTGTGAGAGAGAGAGAGAGAGAGAGAGAGAGAGAGAGAGAGATTGGGGACCTAATCTTGTGAGTGAGAGCCTCTAGAGGCTCTGTCTGGCTAGGCATTGAGGACTCTGTCGTGAGGGCTCAGACCTCTGCATGCCGAAGCTCTTGAAAGTCTGGGCTGGTGAGGAGGTGGCCGGCCTGCAGCCCCCCCAGGAAGGCCATTCTTCTCTCTGCTTTTGGAGATAACCCCCATGCCCAGGCAATTATGGTGCTGTGGACTAAAGAGGAGGTTAGGATTCTAAGTGCAGTGAACAGAAATCAGAGGGCTGGCCTGGCTTGAGCTGCCGCTGGACCACAGCACGGAGTGTGCCGGCTGGAGCCGGGCCTGAGAGGAGAGCCTGAGTCAATATTGACCTTCTCTGGCTGGCCAGCCGGGCTCTTTGGCCTCTTATTCAGCTGAGTGTTGACACAAGTGATTGAATGAGTTTTATTATCATATTCTTTTCAACAACAGCCCCATTATCTCTACCCTGGGGATTCACTGGGACCTATAGTGTGGGAATGATGACCAGGGCGGGGAGCCCAGACATGTGGGCTTGTTATGTGCACAGTGCCCTCTGCCCTACACACACAGTTTCTCTCTAGGCCGCTACAGTGGGACAACAGAACCCAAGTACCATTCAGCATACTGGGGACACTCCACACCGCAGTGCAATGGCCCTGGGCAGATCTTACAGAACCCCCAGGGAATGGCCTGGAGGGCCACAGCCCGGGTCTGGGGCCCACCCACCCTACAGGTGACAGCTGGGTAGAAAAGCAAGTGAAATTCTCTTCAGGCCCCCCTGCCCCAGTATATTTTTTGAGGCCAGGAAAGGGTGCTGGGGTGCCACCCCCCCTAACTCTCATGTCATATAAAGAGGGGCAGGTGGCAGTCCTGGACACCTGGTGGCGGCTGAGAAAGGATGGAGCTCAGCTCCACACAAAGGATGAGAAGCAAGGGGACGGAAGGACAGAGGGCAGGGGTATTGGGAAGGGGGAGGAGCTCCCCATCACCAACTCATTTGAGCAGTGTGCCAACAGGAGACAGGCTGAGGGACAGCTATCTGGGCAGGGACCGAGGGGAGGCCAGGCCCTACGAGGGAGTCCCACAGGGTGCACACCACCATCTCCTCCAGTGGGAGGTTAGCTCAAGAGGTGACTGGCAACATCTACGTGGAAAAGCAAGCTGAACTCCACGAGTGCAAGGATTTTGTTTTGTTTACTATGGTCCCCAGAGCCCAGAGCAGAGTAAATGCACAGTAAATACTTTCGAACAAATTAATGAATAACATAATTTTATATTTAAACAAACTCCAGAGAGTAAAGTTTGAGAAAAACCTTCCAGCTGATGAGGATTCTCCGATAGGAGGCTGGCTTCAGTCCATCCTGTTCTCAACCAGGGGCCAAGAGGCACGCGGTTCCTCAGGGAGGGTGCGCGAGATACCAGTTCCCAAGGGGGTCTGAAGAGGTTGGGTAGCCCGACTGCAGATGTCAGGGTGAGACGGTCCAGCTCTGGAGGTGACAGGGTCTTCTGTGGGTCACTCTGTGACTGGATGGTGGCGGTACCTGTCTAATTGCTGTAGAAACTCAGGGTCATACTTTTGTCTCAGTACCATGATTCTAGAATAGTTTCTTCCCCCAAGCAGCACCTTGGATGGGCCTGAGAACTACGCAGCATGGGTGGTGGGAGGTGACAGCCGATGACAACCATGTTCATATCGGGGCCTAGGGCGGATAGATGAGGCTCTGCCCCTTTTTTGCTCTTTGATTTGGGCGAATTACTTAATCTCTCTGAACATCAGTTTCCTCATCTGCGTGATGGGATAGTAATAATCTTAACCTCACAGGCTCGTGGTGAGGAGAGTTTGTACATGAAATGCTTGGCCCACAGCCTGGGGCTTACACTAGGCACTCCCTGAGTGATGGTAACTGAAAACATCCAAAATGGACCCTCTAGCTGGAACAGATGCTGTTCCTCTTCTCACTGTACTTGGAGAAGCTGGCCCGGGTGAAGGAGTCCATTCCCTGGTCACCACCTGAAATGCCAAGGCCTAGAAAGGAGAGTAGCCAAGTTACAAGCTGGAACTTAGGAACCCCATTCCCTGGGGCCACACTGAGCCAGAACTCAGCTCTAATTAGCAGGTCCCGAGCCTCCCGAGGAGGAAGCTGGGGTGTGCCCCCCACTCTGGCTCACTGGCACTCAGAGCAGGGCGCTGGGTGCAGCTGCTTCCTCTCTTCCAGTCCTTCCGGCTTTATTCCTAACAGACAGTTAACCAGTATCCCAGAACGTAACCACCCACGCCCCGCCCCCTTCAGAGTAGCTGCAAACTCCTCTAGAGTTGCTCTCTGGAAGCCACCTGCCCAGTCTGCAGTGCATTTCCGTGACTCCCTTTCGTGGGCTGATTGTCCTTTTCTTGAAAAAAGGATTTGATGTGTGGAAATAGCCAAAACCCACCGGAGGCCAGGCCTGGAGGGTAAGGTGGGCCACCAAGTCAGACACTGTCACTTCCAGTGAGAGCAGGGGCGACTGTTTCAGAAAACAGTTGATGTTGGCTCAAGATCGACCCCAAGGGCAATTTCTAAAGAGAACTTCTGGAAGCACTGGTGCATGTTTAGAACAGTCAGAGTCACTCCCAAGGGCTGCCTCCAATGCCAGCGCTCATGTGAATGTCGGAGCTCTGGTCTGAGGTTCAAATGCAGACTCCTTTCTCTACAGCTCTGCCTCGGGCTTGTGGGGCCCAGCAGCTTGGTGGCCCTTGCACCCCAGGCCCTGGCAGATGGATGTCTCCTCCTAGAGGACAAGCAGTTGGAGAGGGTGACCCACCACCCGCTGTGCTGCTCGGCTTACCCCTGTTATGAACTCTAGACCAGCCAAGCCACAGTGCCCTGCTCTGAGAGCTGTCCCCCAAACCCCTTGTGGCCGTGGAACAGCAGCGTGAGCCACGAAGCTCTGCCTGTCACTGCTCGAGCCCAGCCTGCGGGTTGCCTGCCTTCGGGCCGGGACCCTGCGGCGGGGACCTGACCTGCTGGGGAGAATGTATGCCTGCTGCTCCTGTGGCTCGTTTCATGCGTACCAGGCTCTGACGTCACAGCCACCAACATGAGCTGTTTGGAATATTTTACCCACACCTTGCAAGGCAAAAAGAAACCTGGTTGCAAACAAAGGAAGGGTCAGCCTGCAAGTCAGGGCAGCCCCAGCTCCCTTGGCTTCTGACTCACAGCTCAGCCCAGAAAGAACCTAGCAATCTCGGTTGGTGGCCCACCCGTTCTACACATTCCCCTGAGTTTAGGCAGGCTGCTCAGCCCTGCAGTGCATTTCGCAGAGACCCCGGGAAGGAGATTAACAGCGGCCCAGGGCCCTCAGAATGGGCATGGTGGACGGAGCAGGGTCTTTGGAGCCACATCTAGGGCCCGACCCCAACCCAGTCAGTTCCTAGTTTTGTGACCTTGAGCAAGTTATTTAACCTCTCCGAGCTTATCTGGGTTTGTGAATAATAATTCCTACCTCCCAGGGTTGTTGTGAGGATGAAATGAGTTGATTCTTGGAAAAGGCCTAGCAAATAGTTGGTGCTCAATAACAGTAATTTCCCTTTCTGTCTCAAGTCTCATCTAACAGGGCAGTCCCACCCCTCAGTGATCCCATTCTGTGGTTCCCTGAACTGTCTCACCAGCTCTCTGCCCTCGGGTATACTGGGTGTGTCAGTACTTCCTCCAGAAAAGTCTCTGCCGGGAACTGACTGGCTCCTCATTTGCCAGCTCTGGCTGGAGGAAGCAGCCTCAGCAGCGGCTGTGCCCGGGGAGCTTCCTTCTCCAGCAGGGCTGGGCCGGGCTCTTCCCCCCGAGCACCGGCATGCCCCCTGGTCCAGTCATGGGCCAGCCAGCCGGAAAGTAGTATCTGCAGATTCAGAAGAGGAAACTTCAAAGCATTCCTCCATCAAAGCAATGCATCCCAGCCTGGGAAAGAATCCTTAGCAGCCCCCTGCCCTGTGTTGGGGAGAGATGTCAGGCAGACAGGAGGTCACCCTGAGTCTGAGCTGGCACCCTGCCTCTGTCCATTTCTCCTGCAGAGTCCAAGGCCCACGTCACTTCCAAGTCAGAAGGAAAGGTAGACTGGCTCTCTGAAGAAAAACCACCTTCCTTCCTCCTTCATCCTCAGGGTACCTTCTTTGAGGAAAGTGCCTCCACTCGATGAATTGAGTGTGGATGCGGAGGTGAGAATCTGGGGACCTCGACTTTAAGGGCTGGTGCTGGTGTGGCCTGAATTGCTTTAACACTGCACCCTCAGGGCTGATGCCGCAACCACACTCCCTCAGCCCCAGGGGCTTGGGCTTAGGTCTGAGGTAGGAACCTGGGGTGGAAGATGGAGAACTAGAAATGGCAACTTGAGGGCCCCTGTCTGGGCAGGCGGGTGTGCTCCCCCGGGCACGGGCTCGTGGCTGGAAGGATGAAGGATTTTTGTGTCTCAGTGTTTCAGTCCCAATGGTTTGGTAACATGAGATATTTGAGTGGGTGAATGGCTCTAGGGAACTCAGTCATCATGGATCACCCTCTTCCTTGGAAAAGCAGTCCATTGTCTTTAAGTAAAATTTAGAAGAGTAGAAAGACGGAGCTCCCCTGACCGGTGTGGCTCAGTTGGTTGGGTGTTGTCCACCAAATTGAAAGGTTGCTGGTTCCATTCCTGATGAGGGCGCGTGCCTGAGCGGCAGGTTGGTTCCCAGTCAGGGCACATAGCACATACGAGAGACAACTGATCACTGTTTCTCTCTGTCTCTCTCTCTTTCTCACTCTCTCTCTCTTTCTCTCTCTCTTTCTCTCTCTCTCTTTCTCCCCTCCTTCCTCTCTCTCAAAAGGGAGGGAGGGAGGGAGGGAGGGAGGGAGGGAGGAAGGAAGGAAGGAAGGAAGGAAGGGAGGGAGGGAGGGAGGGAGGGAGGGAGGGAAGGAGGGGAGGGATGGAGGGAGGGAGGAGAGGAAATTACCTGTAGCTCACCTGTCAAACAACAACAATGAATATTTTTCTGTATTTCCTTCAACTAGTCATTGCATTCATACCACATTTACAAATAAATCTAGGTGAAATCTTTAGAAAGAAGCCTTACTCCTAAGCCGTGACATCAAGAATTCTGCTTTGGGATGGAGTAAAAGGGGTTCTGTGGAAAGTATCCTCACAGAGGCATCTGATCATAAATTCCTAGCCGGGCAGGTCATGGTGGAGAGTCAGACCCAGGCACGTAACTTCTTTAGTAAAAGGCTTATCTTTGCCTGAAGCAAGCCCTGTCCATTGTTTCTGTGCATCTTGGTTGACACACCTTTGAAATGCCCCCTTTCAGACCCCTCCTTCTAAAGCCAGAAAGCAAAGAACCTTAACTTCCCTGTAATACAATCCCCCTACTTTGCTTTTTCCCACCTTCATGTAATTGTTCTAACATTCTCTCCTTAATTTCAGATGCATAAAAGAAACTACAAATCTGTTATTCTCCAGAGCATGTGATATCTTGCTCCCCAGCATATGTTGTCAGTTTGGCTCAAATAAACTCAAACATTTTTTTTAAATTATGCATTGGACAAAGAAAACCTTGAAGCTTAATTTGTCTCCGGAACCCCTGGGTGTGGACTGGTTTTGGCCCCAGCAGATCAGGGGCTTCAGGAGACCCCACCACACTTGGGCTCCCCAAAGTCATTCACCCGGGACCCAGGGCAGGGATGGTCAGACAGTGGGTTCCCCCCTCTCCTGTCCCCACCACCACTCCCACCAGCTTTATTATTTTATCTTTCACATTTAGATCCAATTAATTTTGAGGGATGATATGAATTCATTTTTCAAGATTCCTTTTTTTTTTTTTTAATGTGGATATCTAATTGCTTCACTACATTTCTGGAAAAGGTCATCTGTTCCCACCATATTGCAGTGTCACCTTTGTCATAAATTAAGTGACCTGATATGACTGAATCTATTTCTGGATTCTCTCTTCTATTCCATTGGTGTATTCATCAATCTTTGTGCCAGTTTCACATATATTAATTAATGTGGCTTTACAATAAACCTTGATATCTAGTAGCATAATCCTCCAACTTTGTTCCTCAAGATTGTCTTGGCTATTCCTGGTTCTTTATGTTTCTCTGTACATTTTAGATCCGTTTGTCAATTTCCACAAAAAGAAGTACATTGGCATTTTGACTGACATTGAACTAAATCTGTAAATTAATTGGGAATTATTGACATCTTGACAATATTGAGTCTTTCAGTGTATGAACATTCTTTAATATCTTTAATTGTTTTATACTTTTTAATGTAGAAAACTTGTACATCTTTGATTAGATTTATTTGTAGGTATTTGATATTTTTAATGTAAAATGGTAAATGGTATCCGAGGGTTCTGGTTCTTTTCCCTGATAACACTTCTGACATCAAATGAGAGGGCTTTTCCTTCCAGCCTGAACACCAACTGGGTGTTC
This sequence comes from Mormoops blainvillei, assembly GCA_004026545.1. Lineage (NCBI taxonomy): Eukaryota > Metazoa > Chordata > Mammalia > Chiroptera > Mormoopidae > Mormoops > Mormoops blainvillei. The sequence continues at coordinate 114,457 of PVJD01004861.1, read as the reverse complement.
AACAACTCAGTTCAGTTCAACTCTGACACCAACTCCCTGGAGGTAGCATAGGCCCCACGGGCTCTGTTTCCCAAGCTGCCCCCGACCCCCAACTCAGATTCCAGTTGCCAGTTGTGAGTCACCTGTACTTCTGACCAACCAGCTATAAACAAAGGATCCCATGACCCCCTCCTCAGGTTCAGTAATTTGTTGGAATAGCTCAAGGAACTCAGGGAGGCACTTTACTTACTCATCTCGGTTCATTATAAAAGATACAACTCAGGAACAGCCAGATGCAAGAGATGCCTAGTGTAAGGCGTATGTCAGGAGCATGGAGCTCCCAGGCCCTTTCCAGAGACCTCACCCTCCCGGCACCTTGATATGTTCATCAACTGAGAATCTCCCTGAATATTGTCACTTAGGGGGTTTTATGAAGGCTTCATTACATTGGCTTGATTAATTAAATCATTGACCATCAGTAATTAACTCAGTCTCCAGCCCTTCTTCCCTTTTTAGAGGTGGGGGCAGGGGAGGCTGAAAGTTCAACATTCTGATTACTCTGGGGAGTAAATCCAGGGGTTTAGGAGCTGTGTGCCAGGAACAACGGACAATAACCAAATTTCTATTTCATGTTATATCGCAGAATTTTTTTTAAAGATTTTATTTATTTTATTTTTAGACAGAGGGGAAGGGAAGAAGAGAGGAAGAGACATATCAATGTGTGGTTGCCTCTAGAGCGCCCCCTACTGGGGACCTGGCCCGCAACCCAGGCATGTGCCCTGACTGGGGGATCAAAAGAATGCTTTTTAAGATTTCATTTTCTATTTGCTGCTGTTATGTTGGAATAGAATTGATTCCCTTTTTTTTAAATCCTCACCTGAGGATATGTTTATTGATTTTAGAGAGGAAGGGGGGAGAGAGAGAGAAAAAGAGAGAGAAACATCAATGTAAGAGAGAAACATCAATCAGTTAACCTCCTTTAAACATCCCAACTGAGGATCGAACCTACAACCTAGGTAGGAACCCTGACGAGGGACCAAACTGGCAACCATTTGGTGTACAGGATGACGTGCCAACCAACTGAGCCACCCAGCTAGGGCTACAGTTGATTTTTTCATATTGACCTTGAATCAGAGACCTTCTCAATTCACTTACCTAAGCCCAATAGTTTGTATGTAGAACTTTTTTCCCCTGGACATTCTATGTACCTAATTATGTTGTCCTAGGCAGTGTTGACTTCACCACATTTTGGGAGAGTCCTGGCAGGATCACCATAGGTGTGGATTTCCCACTAGCTAAGGGACTGGCCCTGACTTCTAAATCTCTGCTCATCCCATACCAAAGCCTGAGCTCATTCACTGCGTCAGCCAGCTCCCACCCTCACCACCACAATACCTGACCCTAGGTCTTTGCACCATCATCTTAATTTTCCTCAAGCCCTCCTTTCTGCTACTGTGAAGAATGTTCTTCTTTCTTCACTGTTGGGGTGGCCTCAGGGATCCTAGAGTCATTTGGATGACTTGCTGAAGATGCTGTTCCTTGTAAAACCCAGGCCATCTGTGGGGCAGAGGAGTAGGGGAGAGGGATGTTCTGGGGGAAAGTATGAGGCAGCTCTTCTTTAACTCGAGGGTATGCCCCTGCATCTCCGGGGGAGTTAATAGAGGCGGGGAGCAGGGTGAAACAATCTGCTAAACTGAGCTAAGCCTGGGATAGAGGGTCTACCTCAGATGCTGTGGGGACAGAATGAGGGATGAAGGCTCTCCCATAGCCAAAGGCAGAGAGGGAGGAGGTCAAGTTTTACCAGACCATCAAGAATCGGCATGATGGAGAGGTGTCGAGGGCCTGAGGTCCCCGAAGTCAGGCCTGGCCCCGTGACAGGGGAATCTGAGGTTGGAGTTCAGTGGCACTCCCAGGCTAGTATCTGCTCACGTTCCTCTGTCTATAGGGCCCTGAGCTTAGAAACAGGGATACAGAGAAGTAACACAGCAGTCCGCTCACTTAATAATCCCCAAACCCCATGAGATAGCTTTTATTAGCCCCATTTTGTGGATGAAGAACACTGAGGCACAGATCATTTAGGTAACTTGCTCAAAGTCTCCCCAGATTAGTGGGAGACTCCCTACAGCTCACCTATAACTCAGACAGGTATATGTCGCTCCAAAGTCCTTGGTCCTCGGGGGTCCTACACAGGGGGCTTTGCCCATAGGGGGTGTTCGGTAGACTCCTGAGCCTCGAGGTCCCATAAAGTAGCTGATACTCCAAGAGGTTATGACATGGATTCAGACTGACCCATACTTGGTGAATTCTAGGGGGGAAGCTGTGGCTGTTCAAGCCCACAGCCGTTCTGAGTGGGCACCAGCTGCCTGCCAGATCTGTGGCCTTCTCTAGACCCTGCTCAAGTGCCCAGGGAAATGCTGTTTCCAGAGCAGGAAGCAGAAGAGAATGCCCCAGCGTCCAAAGGTGCCCCAGACCTACGGACAGATGAATGACGCGGGCATTCAAGAAACAAATGTGTTTCTTGAAACCGAGAAGTGACCTTTCCAGGCAACATAAGTACCCACTAAGGTGTATTTTATCTATGCACTAAAGAAAATTTTTTAAAAACCCATTGAGCTGTCCTGAGCCACTTCAGACACAAAAGCATTCAAGTAGGCACCCGTGACCCTGACCTCCATCACGTGCAGTCCCAGTCAGGGACTTCCTGAAGGTGAGGCTAGAGCAGCACTTGGGAAGAGTCACTTTTCCTCCCGGGTTTCCAGCCCCCCTCTTTCAAATCCATGTGCCAACATCACTCTGAGCTACTGAAGGAACACACCAGGGCCTTAGCTAGACCCCAAGTCAGCAAGGAGAGGGAGGGAGGTTTGAGGACAAGGGACGTTTTGTACGGCAGCGTCCTGAGACCCAGAGGAAGGGGCCCAGGGGGCGGGGGCCTCTCTCTTCCCTGGAGAGCCTTACCCCTGAGACAGCTGCCCCTCTGGGCTTTCCAGAATTAGGGCTGAGCACCTGCTAACATGAGGGTCCCAGACTGGGCAATATTTCTGTGGCTCGGCAGGCTGGCTTTTTATGAATATTGTCTATCACATTAATAGGTTGTATGTTATTGAACCATCCCGAGACAAACCCAAGTTGATAGTGATAAAATAAAAAACAAACAAAAGAAGCTTTAACATACTATTGGACTCAACTTGCTAGTTTGATTTAGGGTTCTTGCATTTATGTTCATAAGTGAGATTGGTTCAAATTTTCCTTTTCTTCTACTATTCCTACCTGGTTGAAGAATCAAGGTCATACTCACTTTACGAAATGCATTTGCCGGCTTTCCTCCCTCTTGGCCCCGTTTTTAATTCTCTGACAGTGGATGGTATTTGTCACGGGCTTTGGATCTTCTAAGAACACACTGCCAGTGTCTGTCTGCTCGACAGGGGACTTGGCACAGACAACCAGACAGACACCTCTTCTCTTTGTTTATTGTCTGTTTATTGTCTTATACATGGTACTTTTGTTTTTTCTTGGACCCCTCTTCTGGGAGCTAGCCATTTTCCTGAGGAAGTAGAGGTGAGAGGTGAGGGGAAGCTCTGGGCCCAGGCAGGCAAGTTGTGTTGGAAGGAAAGCGCCCAGAACCTGGTGCCCCAACACCCACTACAGCCACCCCTGCTCCACGGGGCCAGGCTCCTGTGGAGTCCCTGCTGGAGCTCAGCCTGACCCTCCCCACGCAGGCACCATGTTCCGCAAGAAAAAGAAGAAACGCCCTGAGATCTCAGCCCCACAGAACTTCCAGCACCGCGTCCACACCTCCTTTGACCCTAAAGAAGGCAAGTTCGTGGGCCTCCCCCCACAATGGCAGAACATCCTGGACACACTTCGGCGTCCCAAGCCCGTGGTGGACCCTTCACGCATTACGCGGGTGCAGCTCCAGCCCATGAAGGTAAGGTGGGAGGCCGGGCGGGTGAGGCCAAGTTCAGCTTCTCCTGCTCCACCAACGCCTATGCCTGGCCAAACCACAAAGGCATCTGGAGGAACCACCTAATTACCAGCTATCAATTAGCTGCTGTTTATTCCCTGTTAATCAAGCCTCTCATTCTCTCCCCGGGTGACCCAGGGAGGAGGACCCTGGGGAGTCCTCTGAAGGGTAGGGCTGCCAAATATAGCAAATAAAAACACAGAATGCCCAATAACATTTGGATTTCAGGTAACAACGAATAATCTTTTAGTACGAAGGGTACCCACGCAATATTTGGACCTGCAGCCCCTATGGGACCAGGGGATTTAGTTGTGTGGGTCAAGAAGGGTAGACGCAAGAGCCTGGGAGGGGTCGGGTCAGGCTTTAGAGGCTACAAAGCCAGTATGTGCGGAGGAGAACCCTGGACCGGCCCCTGCCTCCTCAGAGAGCTCTGCACGTCTTCCCGAAGGCCACAGGCAGAACTGGAGAATGGCAGGGGCTCCAGGTGGGGTCTGGTGGGTGCCCCGCCCCCGCTGGTTCCCCTCAGTGCCCCAAGCTCAGCGGCCCACGCCGTTTGGCGTGCTGGATTGTTACCCACGGTCTGCTCCAGCACAGGCCCACCCTGCCACAGGCCCTGGTAAGTGACTGAAAAATTAAGGAACGGACGGATGACCCAGCAAGCCAGGTCTTAGGTGCTCCTCCTCAAGGCCCCCAGGGAGGCTCCCTGGCCTGGTCCCAGGCTGCCCCCCTCTGCCAAGAACAGACCCCTCACCCGTGCTCTTCTGCTCTCACCTGCAGACCGTGGTGCGGGGCAGCTCTGTGCCCATGGACGGCTACATCTCAGGGCTGCTCAACGACATCCAGAAGTTGTCAGTCATCAGCTCCAATACCCTGCGTGGGCGCAGCCCCACCAGCCGCCGGCGGGCACAGTCCCTGGGGCTGTTAGGGGAGGAGCCCTGGGCTGCCACCGACCCGGACATGTACTTGCAGAGCCCCCAGTCTGAGCGCACTGACCCCCATGGCCTCTACCTCAGCTGCAACGGGGGCGCACCGGCAGGCCGCCAGCAGATACCGTGGCCAGAACCACAGAGCCCACGGGTCCTGCCCAATGGGCTGGCCACCAAGGCACAGTCCCTGGGTCCCACTGAGTTCCAGGGTGCCACGCAGCGCTGCCTGCAGCTGGGCGCCTGCCTGCAGAGCTCGCCACCCAGCACCTCACCCCCTGCCGCCACCGGAAGGCGTGGGACCAAGGCTGCCAGGCATGGCCCCGAGGAGGCCCGGCCACAGTCCTGCCTGGTGGGCTCAGCTGTTGGCCGGCCAGGTGGGGAGGGCAGCCCCAGCCCCAAGGCCCAGGAGAGCGGCCTGAAGCACAGGCTGCTCCGGAGCATGTTCCTGTCGGCTCCCGCTGCTGCCGCACCGGGCAGCACCAAGCCAGGCCCTTCACCACAGAGCAAGGTAGGTCGGCGGGCCGTCCTCTGGGGCCACTCTCGGCGGGACCGGGAGCTGGCCTGGGGAATGTGTGTCGGGGACACAGGCCCTGCCTACCTTCCCCGTTTACCGGGTTGGGTTGGGGACAGCACGAGGGAACAAAATAATCAAGAAATCAGCTCGGCCTTAACGGAGGATTCTATGTTGAACCAACTGAGCCCTCATCCTCCGAAGGCTTCACACGCGTGAGTCAGAGGTTGTGAGCCAGGTCGTTTTCCAGGGGATGCTTCGGAGGGGCTTGTGGTACAAGCAGCTTACAGTCCTTCCCTCTGGGGTGTGTCCAGGAGGACCGCACTGTCTGGCAGACACCCCCTGAAAAAGCAACAACTTCAACCTCAGAAGCCCAGTTCTTTGCCTGTCCCCGGCGCCCCGGAGCCCCCACCCAGACCCCAGGAGAGATGAGGGCTCCAGCACCGCACAGGGCGAGGCCTCTCTCTGCCTCCGTCTTCTCAGACATTCTGGCCACCTCCATCCCTCCCTTGCCCCAGTGCCCCTGAGGTGGCGCAGAGGCCCCCCGCACTGCTTCCCCCACGGCATTCAGCGGCGCTTCCTCCTCTAGTGAGGATGCCTGCCCGCCTACCCGCCCTTTTTTTAGTGGTAGTTGTTTGGTTAAACATTTCTGCAGCGATTTATTCTCGAGCTTGTGTGCCATATGAAAACGTAAAGGATTGAATCTGCCTGGGTCCGGAGGTAGCGGGAGGACCGACTTTTGGCCTGTGTGACAGTCTCAAATGCACATATTTTTTCTTATAAAAAAGGAAACAGTGAAGGGGGACCGAACGGTGACATTTCTGGGCAGGCAGAGAACAACTTGGCTTCTTACATGCCCCATGGCATCCTGCTAATGGTGACAGTAACATCCTTCCCCATTCGGCAGATGAGAAGACTGACTCAGAGAGGGCGAGGCAGCCCCCAGGTGCCATGATTGAGCCAGGGAAGCAAGGTGCGAGAGGGCCGTTCCGCTCAGGAAGCCTTTGCTGTCTCGGAAGCCTCTTGTTCTCTAGCTCCTTCCTGGGGGACAGGCAGCAATGAGCTTAGGCAGCAGCCCGAGGGTTTAAAGTCAGACCTAAGAAACTTAGTGGCTCAGTGATGGAGGCTCCCCTCCCTGGAGGGGGACAAGCCCGGTCCTCTCCTCTCAGTGACGGCACCCATCTGGTCCAGCCTGAATGTGGGGTGGAGTCCAGGGAGTGGCCTGGGCCTCCAGCTGTTCTCAGTGACTGCCAGCCCAAGGCACCCAGGGAAGGCTCTGGGCTTTGTGCCCTCCAGCCCTGCACTGGGACAAAGAACAGTGAGCCCAGCTCCGCTGTGGGGTGGAGGCCTAGGGGACAAAGAGTTGAGATATGGCTTGATGTATCCATTCATCCGTGTGAGGAATGAGAGTCTGTGTGAGCTGAGGGGTCTGGGAGGCGGTGCCCCTGGGGAGACATTCCCCAGAAAACCAAGGTGGGAGCAGCACAGTGCACCCTGCCAGGGAGGGGAGAATGGGAACTTGACTGACCCCTGGTCTCTTGGGAATCCTTCGGGAGGGCTTCAGGGATTTGGAGAGAGGGGTGTCAACACGGCTGGGCACACCCATGTGTGTTTCTGGGCTCCTGGCAACACCCCCAAGCAGGGCAAGGGCTGTCGGCCCAGCTCCTTGGCCTGCCCGTGCCTGCACACCTTCCTGAGTGCCTGCCACGGGCCCCCGCCACTGGGCGTGCAGGGCTGGGCCCTGCACCTGCGGAGGGAGGTGATTGTTGTCTTGGGCTTGGGGATACCTCAGCTCCAAATCCAGTGGGGTGCTTTCCTTCTCAGCACTTTGGGTCCACGTTTCTAGATAAATACCCGAAGCCAGGCCTCTAAAGGCAGGGCTGAGACCTCCTCTGAGCCAGAGCTGCTCAACCCTGCACGTTGACATTTGGATCACCCTTTGTCATGGGGGCTGTCCTGTGCATCGTAGGATATTTAGTCGCATCTCTGGTATGTACCCACTAGACCTTCGCAGTACCCTGCAGATGGGACAACCAAAAATCCTTCCAGATATTGCCAAATGTCCCTTGAGTGGCAAAGTCCCCCCCAGTTGAGAACCACTGCTTTAGGCAAATTGCCACACCGACGAGAAGCAGGCATGTTCCCCGCCCCCCCTCATGGCCCAGGAACCCCCAGACGCGCCCACAGCCAGCCCCGTGCGCCTCGGCCCGTGCCAGGGCTGGCTCCGCACACTCGCAGCAGGTCCCGGAGCCGCAGCGGTGCCCGGTGCCCCGGCGCCCTGGGAGGTCAGGCTGCCAATGGCCATGGCGGGCCAGGAGTGGCGGCGGGAGGCCCTGTGGCACTCGGGCTCTTGGACTCAGCACAGGCAGCTTGGCCTGTGGTCGCTCACTTTGACTAAAGAGTAAACTAAGACCTTGAGTGGGGGTGGGGAGGCCAAAGAGGTAAGACCGTTATAAATTTGGGGAATTTAGAAGTGGCTCCGCTTAGAGGCCGAAAGGCCAAGGCAGAATACCTCAATAATCAGCAAACATTGGTTAAGCCCCTACTGTGTGCTGTGTACTCCAGTATATGCCAATGATACGTGACACCAGTCGGACCGTAGCAGGGGGCCAGGCGCAGGCTGACCGGGGCTGAAGTCTGGCCTTGCCCCTGACTACTCAGTGACTCTGGGCAAGTTATTTAACCTTTCTGACCTTGTTTCCTCACCTACAAATGTGATGATAATAGTACCCATGGGATAATAAGACAACCCACAGGGTTATGAGAATTAAATGAGATAATGCATTTCAGGCCCTTGTCAAAGTGTTAAACCTACAAAAAAATGGTTTAATTATTATGTTTTTTAATATTGTGACGTGGCCTCTGCCCTTGGGGCACTTACAGTGCAGCCCCAGGCCCACAGCCGGAGAGCCCTGCGCTGTTGCCACAGCTCAGGAAGGGAGCATGAGGCATCGTTGTAACTCCACGCACAGCCCTGCTAATGGCTCTCTGCTTAGGAGAGGCCTCAGGCATCAAGTAACTCCAGAGCTAATCCAGGGCCCACAGCAATTCCTTAATTTCCTTTTGTCTCCTTTCCCTTTCTTGGTGTGGTAGCAAGTTCCATCTGGTCCTCTCCTGTGGTTACATTAAGTAAAAGAGAGGTCTCTTGTGGAGACAGGCAGCAGGGCCAATGAAGAGACACTTGGGACCTGCCCCTACTAAGGCGAAGACCAAATCAGGCGCCACCACCACTAGGTCCCACGTCCCAGGCCACATCCGTGCTGGGCTCTCAGCTCTCTGCAGGCAGGGACACCTGGTGGACTCTAGACGAGGGCAGGGACTATGGGGGGGTGGGAGCCCCGAAGCCCGGGGAGGGGTGCTGAAGAGGTTGAAGAGGCCCTGGCTGAGCCCGGTGGCCCCGAGGCCCAGACTTAGGGTCCCTGAGCGAGCCGCTCGGCCCAAGCTTACTGCTTGAGAAGATTTCCTGAAGGTTGATTCAGCTCTTGGAATCAGGACCAGGGGCCACTGGGCCCCTAGACAACCACTGTGTGATGGGCTCCGAGACATCCTGAGAAGGTCTCTCTGTGGCCCCCGAAGGTCTCCTGTTAGGTTATACAGGGCCCTCTCCCCACGCCCCTTTTGAAAGCATAATTCATAGTCATGTGGCACACCACCAGCTACTTGGGGAGCACCCCAAGGTTGGGGGTCATTCCCTGGGGGGACTGGCAGGAGACTCTGGGCCTAGAAAGGTGAGGAGCCTCGAAGGCTTCCAGGCGCGGGCCGGCGCAGGGCTCACTGGGGGACCAGTCTGCCACTCGGCTCCAACTTCCCTTCCCTCCCACTAGGACAGGCCCTGCCTCCCCTTCCTTATCAGGGGTCTTCGGTCAGGAGTTTCGTGCTTGAGAGCAAGTAGAGGGGCTCCTCTGGGGAGCCCTGAGAAAACCTCCCCAGCACCCCTGGCCCCAAGGGTTGGGTTTCACTGGACCTGCCCTCTGGATCTCAATTCTCTCTGGCACCGTATCTTAGCCCAGGGCGGGACTTGAAAACGCTGAGATGGGAACGGGGCCCTGTGGTCCTCAGTGGGGAATGCAACAGTGCTGCTTGCGTGGGCCCTTGGGTGGAGGAGCGATGGGAGGGGCTGACTGACCCACCTTCCCCACGCAGCCCCACCACAGAGGGAGGACTGCCTCCCAGTGGCCTCTCTGGGGTCTAGCTGTCAGTTCCCCAGGAAGAAACACCTTGCTAGCACAAGGACACCCCAGGGACTCTGCTTCCTTTGTCTACCTAGGAGCAGGCAAATTGGATGTAGAGAGCTCTTGTGTGGTCGGCTCACCTGGAAACAGCGGGGGTTGGTTTCCCAAACAGGACTGTGGTTTGGGATCAGCTCCGTTTGAAAATCTTTGCCTGTGGCACCACCCCAGTCTGACCTGATGTCCTTAACCTTGCCCATGTCCAGGAGTCATAGCAACCACCCCGTTACGGGAAGTTTGTTCCAGACATTCCCACAGCGAAACCTCTTTCTGTTTCTTTTTCCCTGCAGCCCAGCTCCTCATTCCGACCGCCACAGAAGGACTCCCCCACAAGCCTGGTGGCCAAGGCCCAGTCCTTGCCCTCAGACCAGCCCATGGGGGCCTTCAGCCCTCGGACCACCTCAGATACCAGCAGCCCCCAGAAGTCCCTCCGCACAGTCCCGGCCGCTGGCCCTCCTCCAGGCCGGTCTTCCCCTGCTGGCTCCCCCCGAACCCGGCACACCCAGATCAGCACCAGCAACCTATACCTGCCCCAGGACCCCACGGCAGCCAAGGGTGCCCTGGCTGGTGAGGACACAGGCATCGTGACGCATGAGCAGTTCAAGGCTGCACTCAGGATGGTGGTGGACCAGGGCGACCCCCGGCTGCTGCTGGACAGCTACGTGAAGATTGGCGAGGGCTCCACGGGCATTGTCTGCCTGGCCCGGGAGAAGCACTCGGGCCGCCAGGTGGCCGTCAAGATGATGGACCTCAGGAAGCAGCAGCGCAGGGAGCTGCTCTTTAATGAGGTGGGAGGAGAAGGTGGATGTGGGCATCTGGGATGGGCGGTGAGCACCGTGCCAGGCTGGACAGGTGCGAGCAGGGTGGTGGGGTTTGCTCAGCACTCAAGCATCCCCGCCTGCCCCCAGGTGGTGATCATGCGGGACTACCAGCACCTCAACGTGGTGGAGATGTACAAGAGCTACCTGGTGGGCGAGGAGCTGTGGGTGCTTATGGAGTTCCTCCAGGGCGGGGCCCTCACCGACATCATCTCCCAAGTCAGGTGGGCAGCTGGAGGACCGGGCCCCGAGTGCTGGCTGCCCCCACCTTTGCCCTGGCAGGGACATCGGGCAGCCTGGGGCCCAGCAGGCCTGGGGGAACTATCAGATCGTCCTGAGTACCCCCTCTCTGTTTGGGTTAATCGACCCAAGGGCCCAGGGGAGTGGGAGGACAAAGTGGTATCCAGCCTAGGCCCAGGCCTGTTTCCACCAGGGCTCTGTCCTAACGGGGCTCCCACACGCACTGCCCAGGAACTGAGCGGCTAGGTACCAGGGGCACCCGCTCTCAGCCCGTCTGTCCTGCAGCCCAGCTACAGCTAACATTCTCTTCCAATGGCGGCCCTGCCTTCCCTGTCCAGGCTGAACGAGGAGCAGATCGCCACTGTGTGTGAGGCCGTGCTGCAGGCCCTGGCTTACCTGCATGCCCAGGGTGTCATACACCGGGACATCAAGAGTGACTCCATCCTGCTGACCCTTGATGGCAGGGTAGGGCCCTCCCCACCCTGACATACCCGTACCCCCACTTCCCTGCTCCCAGCATGGCTCCTCCTAGTTCACCATTCCCCCTTTCCCCTCCTACCTGAACCCCAGGTGAAACTGTCAGACTTCGGATTCTGTGCTCAGATCAGCAAAGACGTCCCTAAGAGGAAGTCCCTGGTGGGAACTCCCTACTGGATGGCTCCTGAAGTGATCTCCAGGTCTCCGTATGCCACTGAGGTAACCAGCCCCTCCATCCCCCAGTCCTCCCGGAAGAGGCTTGGGAACTCTTCTGCTTTGGGCCCCCTCCCACCAAAAATAGCCCTGGTTCTCAGGTTCCCACTTAGTCGAGACCATATACCCCACTGCCCCCCATCCCTTCTTGGATGGGTCTGCTCTTGCCTGTGACTTTGCTGCCACAAACTAGTCCCCAAAATGCTTCTCCCCAGCTCAAGGGCAAGGTGGGGTATGGCCAGGTTTCCCCATACGTGATAACCTTTCTCAGAGAGTCCCTAGCCAAGGCCGCTCATGCAGGAAGTAACCACTCACAGGGCAGGTGTCCGGGAAGGAGGCTGACTCGCCGAGAACTGGGAGCGGCTGTCCCGCTCCCCTGCAGCTTGCTGCTTCCAAGGGGTCAGATTCTGGCCAGTGGACTCGGGGACATTCTCCTCCTGCAGGTGGATATGTGGTCTCTGGGCATCATGGTGATTGAGATGGTGGATGGGGAGCCGCCATACTTCAGTGATTCCCCAGTGCAAGCCATGAAGAGGCTCCGAGACAGCTCCCCACCCAAGCTGAAAAATGCTCATAAGGTCAGTGAGTGCATAAGGTGTGACCCCGTAAACCCCATTCTTCCTGAGGCTTAGAGGCCCAGGGCCTGGGCTCCCAGGCCCAGCCTCTCCCTTGCACAGAAGCCAGAGAGTCTGGGTTCCTGGAAAGGGCTCCTTTTGCTCCGCACAAAACCTGCACTTAGGCGTGGAGCCACATCTATAGTCAAACTCCCACGATCACTCCGACATGTTTCTACCTGCAAGAAATTGACAGGAGCCTGAGAGAAGGGAGAGCAAAGCTGCCAGGAATCCCTGATGATCTGGGGAGGAACCTAGAGAAGCTAACTGAGCCAGAAGCCTTAACCCGAATCCATCAGGGGAGCTACACCTTGGCACAGTGTTCCCCAGCCTATTGCAGTGAATAGGCTTGTCCTCCATTACGGTACATCCTGACCACAGCTGAGCCACAGTTTTTCCCTTAAAACCTGTGTGTGTGTGTGTGTCTCTGTGTGTGTGTGTGTTCGTTCGTAACTCTTTTCTACCAAATCCACCCAAACCAGCAGGCCTTGCCTGTGGACACCGGTCTGGTTGATAGGTCAGCACAGGGCTGCAAAATGGCACTGCCACCTGGTGGCCAGAGTGAGAATTGTCCCAGAGGGTCGAAGCCCTGTGGCCCTAACAGAGCTGGATGGGAAACATCTGAGACAGCTGGTTTTTGGAGACCACTGCTGACCCCAATATTAGTAGATGGGGGAGATTTCCAATTGAGTAATTCCCCAGAGGATGTAGCCTTCTGTGACAGTCCAAGACTCAGCCTCACCCCAAGATATTGGCTTGAAATTAACCAAGATAAGCCCTTGACTTGGATGCTAAGGCTTAGGGCAATAAAGACATCTTCCTTTACAGGCCCACCTTGTTCTTGTCGATTTTTCAAAAAACACTTCTTCATCCCTGACCTCTTTTTTATACTCACTAAAGCCTTTTGTGGCAGACAGAACAAGCACGTTTTATCATTAGCCCATTTAGCAGAAGAGAAAACTGAGGTCTTAGAGAAAATTGTAACTTGCCGGAGATTAGGGATAAACCCAGGACTGGATCACTGATACCAATCCCATTCCCCTTTCGGTAGAACCTGAACGCTGAGAGAGCCCAGAGAAACAGGGTGTGGAATGAGCTGTATTTAGAGCTCAGCTCCCCCAGGGCTCCTGCCATCCTAATTCCATTACTCAGCAGCACCCCCTAGAGGCGAACTGGCCACTCTTCCTGGACTAATGCTGATTTTCTTTACCTATCTGATAATCCCAGAACTGCTAAACCTGGGAGGAAGCAGGAAGTAAGAAAAGAGAGAATTCATATTGGTCGCCCCAACATGACTGCAAATCGTAACTTTTTCTCGCTGTCCTGTCTCCACAGGTTTCCCCAGTGTTGCGAGACTTCCTGGAACGGATGCTGGTGCGGGACCCCCAGGAGAGAGCCACGGCTCAGGAGCTCCTGGACCATCCCTTCCTGCTGCAAACTGGGCTCCCAGAGTGCCTGGTACCCCTGATCCAGCTCTACCGCAAGCAGACCTCCACCTGCTGAGCCCACCCCAGAGTGCATCTGCCACCAGTGCTCACAAGCAGGGGACACTGGGCAATCAGCTTGCTGGCAGGGCCTGCTTGCCTCATTCTCTCAGTATTCTCTCCAAAGATTGAATGTGAAACCCCACCCCCACCCTCCTGCCCCTCAGCCCACTGGGCCAGGCCGGACCTGCCCCTCAGTCTCTCTCCCCCCACAAGAGAGTCCCCAGTTGCCTTTGGGATGATGGAGACCCCTTTTTCAGAATGACCCTTTGTTATTTGCACAGGGATATTTCTAAGAAACACGGAGACCAGCACTTCTGGCCACTGCAGCCAACACAGCAGAAAAGGCTGCTGCGATTTTTTTAAAGGCAATTCTATACTAGCATCCCGGGCCACTCGAGAGGGCGGAGTGCCTATCTTTACCAGGATACTTGCTGTTCTCAGCTCCCGTTCCAAACCCTGGTGTCTCGGGAGGGTCACAGGGAAGGTTTTTATTACCTGAATCCGTCTTCCCTTGTGTCTAACTTCCTAAAGGCACAGTCCCACCTGCACCTGCTTCCAGACCCTCCTGCACTGATAACACGTAACACTCTCATGGACAGCCTGCTCCGAGCTGTGAAGGGACTATTCTTAGGCCATGGGAGGGGAAGGAACATTTTCCTGGTGAAAGAGAAATAACGGTGTTGGTGGTAAAGGTGGTGTCACTTTACAGGACACATGTGCTCATGGGTGCCTGTGTGTGTGTGTGTGTGTGTGTGTGTGTGTGTGTAAGTGAAGGAAGGTCACCCCAGCAGCCTGGCCCCTTCAGTACGTCTTCTTCACCTTCTTTCCCACGAAGTTCTGCTCTGGAGGAACCTGTTTTCTTGGTCTGGCTTCCCACTCCTTCAGTCCTGTGTCTCCACCTGACCAGTGGAGAGGTCTGTATTGAGGCTAACGCATTCTGTGGGCTACCCAGGTTTCCAAGTTTCTCCTGCACTATGGAGTCTGAGGGCCCGAGTATGCAAGGATGAGGAAACAGACTCTGTTTTACCTGTGAGCTTCATCTCAATAACCAGGACATCAGGGACCCTTTCTTTTCAAAATCCTGGTCTGGGGCGGAGGTGAACCAGCTCCCGGGGTTCCATATCATGTCAAGAGAATGGGCACCCCATTTGTGCAAACCATCTGCCCCTCACTGCCTCCGCAGGCACCTTTGTCCTTGTCCTCCTTCCCTCCTACTTTCAGGGCTGTTGTGAGACAGGGAAGAACTCTAGGAGTCTGGACCTTATCTCGATCGTATTTTTAGATTCCTCTGTTCCCTAGTGGCCTGCTTTGGGGCAAACAAGGAAAAAAACAAACAAACAAACCACAAGAAGGACTTTTTGTAAGGGTCAGAGTTTTAAAAACAAAAGCATCTTCCCTCGAAACTTTTGTGAATTGTTTGCACTTGTGCCTGTTTTAAATTAAACTGAGTGTTCAAAACCTCTGGACTTCCTCGTCTCTGGGCGCGGAGCCAGCTGTCTTTGAGCTGCGCATCTACAGTAGGTGTCTAGTGTGGCCCCTCTCCTCCCCAACACGAGCTTTCCAGTGGCCACTCTAGTCCACAGAAAACCCAACTCCCTGGTGGTGTGTGGACCCCAAATGAGGCAGAGAATGAGAGAAACAGGAAGCGAAATACCCTTAGGACTGCAAGAGCTGAGAAATAGGCTCCTTCCCAGGGGAGAAGGGCCCAGCCAGGAAGGCCAGGGCCCTGCGTCTTGCTTGCCGGCTCTGCAGGGGCTCTGGGGGCAGCCCCCAGGGCTGATGACCACTTTCTGCATCAGCTTCTCCCTTCCCCTGTTTGCTTCTCGCTCCCTGGAAAGTGAAAAGCGTCTGTCTTTGAGCTGCCCACAGGAAGGGGCCTGAAGCCGCTTCCAGTGAGAAAGCTGTCTCCATTTGAGTTCTCAGAACTGAGGGGGAGAGTAAGTTGTGAAAGAGCAGTGCAGTGGCTGGAAAACAAGACACCTGGGTTTGAGTACCGGGGCGGGGGGGGCGGGCGGGAGGCAGAGTGAATGAAACAATCTTAAAACTTCTAGCTTTAACACTGATTCCAGTACCTTCTTTCTGAGAGCTCATTCTACCCCCTAACCCAGGGCTCACTAAAACCTCTCAAACAGGAGCAAGGAGCTGCAGACCATCTCCTGCTCCCCACAGCATTCATACCTAGAGAGCTGCCCTGGTCAGAGGGCCCCAGTCTCACCAGCTCAGCCAGAAACAGCATGTGAGTCTTACCTCCTGGAGGCAGCCATAGTGGGGCGGGCAGAGACGGAGGCCAGTGCATTCCGCCTCTCCGAAAGGAGCCTGCAGACAGGCATGGTTGGTAAGGCAGAGAGAGGCCAGTTCTCCCAACTGAACAATACTGGATTTATTAACTATTCTTTTGAGTTCTAATAGTCCTTCCACCACACGGTGTCATTCCAAAAGTGTATATGTAAGTCATTCGGCCTCACTCAGGCCAGTTCTGAGTTTGATCTTAGAGTGCCGGATTCCAGCGGCATGGGTACATTTTCACAACGACAGAAGCAACAAGAGTTGGAAAAGTAAAATGTTTAGAATGTCTCTTTTAAAGTGGAGAGATCTAGAGATGCCCTGGGGGGTTGACAATGAGAGGAAGTTCAGAAGAGCAAAATGTGGTGAAACATTTCAGTTTTGCACGGAGCTGGGCCTGGTAAGAAATCTGCAAGGACAGCAAGTCAGACACACAATCCGGTTCTGACAGGAAAGCTCAGCTGTGGTTTTTTTAGAAACATCATTGTCAACCACCCGACCGTTGGCAACTCCTTCACTGGTTGTTTACCCAATAAAGAGGGCCCAGGTGACATTCAACCAGAAAGCCCCATGTCAGTGACACTTGGAAGGTACAGAACCTTCAACACAATGTGCAACTCAGACCTCATGGTGTTCTGAAGAAGCCAAAATACTTGTATTCTTATACCATTAGAAACTTCATGAAAATTAAACACAGTTGGAAAGGGGATAAGTGAGCAAGCAAGGATCAGAAAAAAAAGGAGTTTGCGCTTGGGGTGACCAACTACCCTCATCCGACCCCAGATGCCCTCCTTCTGGCTTTTCAGGAGCTTCTGTATTGTTTACTCACCACCCAGACAGTGAACTAAGGGGAGGCAGATGTTTGAGGAGGAAGGAGTTGGGGGAAAGGCAAAACACCCAGAAACAAAAGCAAGGCTTGTCCGAAGAAGACAGCGCATAATCAATAGGTTCCAAGGTCCAGAAATCATAAAGGAGGGGTTGGAAGCTCCAGTTTTTCAGAAGACAGCAGGACCTCTCAGGACACGGAGCCTTAACTCGGAAGATCTTGGGGTCTTTAGTGAAGGGCCTGGGCTCCCGCTACTCCAAATGCGATTTTTTGTTCACTGTCCCTCACTTCATTGCTGTGAAATGACTTCAAGTATCAGGATTTAATATATCACAAGAGTTTGAAGATTTTATGGGTAAATGCACACGGAGGGAGAAGTACACAGCGGTCGGTGATCTCAAATAAAAGCAGAAGTCCAAGCTCCGAGTCAGGACACAGCATGGAGACCGCAGTGCTGCCACCAGGGGGCACCAGAGATTACGTCCAGGGTAGGGGTCCTAGCGGCCTCGCGGGCCTGGAAGAGTGGAAGGATTAGGAAGTCGTCTACCTCCGCCAAGGCCCGCGCTACTGATCACCCACCCATCACCCCAGGCCGAAGTTCTCAGCACAGGTCATTCTCCCTCTGGGTAGTTCCCTTAGAATTACTGGCGTGAAACCTTTCGTTCTGCAAAGACGAACAGATCGACGTCTTGAAAAGACCCCTCCGCAGGTCTTTAATAAGGGGGTGCACGCTCAACCTTCAGGGTTCACAGAAAGAGCTCCCACGCGCCGCCACCTGGTGGGCTGGGTGCACAGACACTTGTGCTCGTGCTTCCGCAGGGCCCTGGGGCATGCGATTCGCCAGACCCGCTTAGTTCCCCCCTCACTAGGCAAGCACAAAGAAGAGGGCGGGGAGGGAGGGAACGAAGACCAGGACGGGAAAGGGCCTTTTACCACCACTCTGCGGTTGCCTCTGACTCACTAATCTGCCCAGTAATGAAGCGGGGCCGGACCTGTGTTCCAAGCACTGGGGCAGAGGCAGGGGTCCTTGGTCTCAACCTCTTGCATCCATCATCCGCTCTGCCCTCCATTAACCGCCCAGCGAGAAGCAGGAGCCGTTTAACAGCCCCCCTCCCAGCTCTCGCTGGAGTTAGATGTAATTTAAACCCGGACCTGCGGCTCGTGTGGGCTTCCGACTCCCGCGCGCCGTCGTTTAACGTGGCAAACACTTCAGTCAATTATCCCCCTCGCGGAGCTTCTATTTAAAGAGACATTGTCAGGTTCTTAAGCCTCGGATCAGATCCGCTGCTTTCTGCTTCATATACAAAGACTCAAAACACGAGTTCTTTGAGGATTGGAAGAAATACAATGAAGCAAAGCCTTCGCAACAGTTCCACCCTGCAGGAGCACCCACGTGTGGGATGGCGGAGCTGTGAGGGGGTTGGCTTGGGGGTGGGAGAAGTGCTTTCCATTTCAGGCCTCTGAGAATGAGGAAGTAAGGCTGGGCCATGAGGGATGAGACCCCAAAGATGGAACCCAAATGCTGCCGAACCTGGGTATGGCGTTGGCTCTGGCGGTGACCCCACATTGTCAATGAAATTGAATCCTGGGTGGGCCTGGGGAAGAGGAAGAAGGAACCGGAATTACCCAGAAGCTGGTTCAAGGGACAACTAGCTTTCCACAACAGGGGCTCTGCCACTTCCAAAACAGGTTTACATTATTTTGAGGCAGGAGTTCCTCCCTAGAAAATCCTAAAGTCCAGATTCCCTCCTAATCAGCCCTCTTGCCCAAAAGTCCCTGAGGCCCATCTCCATGCTCCCCTTCTCCAACACTTCAGGGGAACGGAGGCTTAAGTCATGTATGGCATTATTGTCAGCATCGATGGGAGGGAGCGGGACTAGACCCTTGTTATACAGGTCCACTCTTTGCACCTGCCGCTTGGGTGTGGGGAAACCTGGCAATGGGAAGGAGCCCAAGCGGTGGCCAGAGAGAATCAGGACTGAGCCTTTGGGCGGAGGGAAGGGGGGTCAATCTTCCTGGAAGGCTGTAGCCCACGGAACCAGTCTTCTACTTCTCCCCTTCCAGGACAGGAAAGGCAGGCTGTAGAGAAGGTGAGACTTGGGCAGGGAATACTAAAAATACCAACAAGCACAAAAAAGAAATAATAGGGGTCCCTTTCAGAGAGAAGGCCACTTATCTTGGCAGTGGGGACAGGCTCTGGGATCACGGATGGAAGGGAAACTGCCAGGAAAGTGAGGACATGGAAGAAAGAGAAATCCCAGTGGAGCAGAGACAGGCAGGTGCAAGGAGCACGGCTCTTCCTCGACGCTGTTTACTGCTGAGCGTGCAACACCACGGCCTCCGTGCCTGCCTGCCAAGCCTGGGGTCCAGGCACCGAGTGCGGCACAGCGTTGGCCTCTAACTCCGCGCCGCTGTCGGGCCCTTGTGACTCCCCGACCAGGCTGGGGATGTCTGGAGCTGTAGAGCGTCGGCGCAATCCCAAGCGGCCCGAGGAGCCGGAGCCGCCCTCGGGGTGGGGGCTAAGGCCGATGGGGGCTTGCGCTAAGGTTGGGGGCGCTCCCTCCAGCACCTCATGCGAACGCCACCGCCCGGTCCCCGAAGACTGGGGCGAGTGTGGCCGGGCCATCAGGGCTCCCGCCCGCAGTCGAGCCGTCTCTTCCTCTGTCACAGCACCCAGAGCCAGACTCATGCTCCGGCCCAGCTCGGGCCGCTCGCTCCCCTGCGCCCGGTGCCGGCCCGAGCTCTTGACCCCTGAGCCAGCCTCGCCACCGTGACCATGGCCGCCGGCCGCTCGCGCAAAGCGCGCCAAGAGAGGCCGCTGGAGGCGCCTGGGGCTGGGTCGTCGGCGCTCCGGACTGGGCGCGGGAGCCGGACGGCCAGGGGGGCTGTCGGAGTTGGAGCCCCGAGCCGCGGCCGCGGCGGCTGCGCGGCCCCAGGGCCCGGTGAGGGCCTGCACGCAGGTTCCATGGCCGCGGGCGGCAGCCAGCTGCAGCGCTGTAAGGCCCGCACGGTTGGTGCGGTCGAGGCGCAGGCCGAGGCGGCGGAAAGAGCGCACTAGGAACTCGAGCACCGCCCCATGGCCGCACGCCGCCGCCCACATCACGGGGCTATTGCCAGCCGAGTCAGCCGCCTCAGGATCGCCGCTGAACTGCACCAGCAGTTGCACCGCGTCCAGGTGGCCACGCTCGCACGCCAGGCTGAGCGCCGTGCGGCCGCGCTCGTCCCTCAGGTTCACGGCCGCACCCTGCTCCAGCAGTAGTCGCACGAAGCGCGCGCGCAGCGCGGGGTCCGGCAGCCCCACGGCCACCATGAGCGGCGTGCGGCCCTGCTCCGCCCGGCAGTCGATGATGCTTCGGTCTAGCGCATCCAGCACGAAGCGGGCCAGGTGCACTTTGCCCGCCTGCATGGCCTCCAGGAAAGTGCGCGTACCCGCTCTGGGGCACAGGTCCTTGGGCTTGAGCATGGCACCGGCCGCCGCCCCCGGGCGGCCCGGCAGCACCGCACGGGGGCGCCCCTGTTCCCGCGCCCCGCCGGGTTCTGGCCTCCGCGGGTGTTCTGGCGTGGCTCCCTGCCCGCGTGGGCGACTGCGGCCGAGGGTCCTGAGCTTTCCACTCTTGTGCCCCGGCGGTTCCCGCTGCCCTGCCGCAACTGGGCCGCACGCCTGGCGTCTCGCTTCTCCTTCCCTGGGCTTCCCGCCTGCCTGGAGGTGTAGGTTGCTCGCTCCTCCGCACTCCGCGACTAGCCCACTACGAGACGGCTGGAGCCCAAACTCGGTCCCCTCCTGACACTCCCGCTGCCTTCCCCGTGTCCCGCGACCCTCAGTCCCTCGTGGCCTGGAGCCGTGCCACTCACCCGCACCGGGGCAGCCCCCGCTCCCCTGCCGAGACGGTGGCGCCCGCCTTGAGCGCCTGCCTCTAGCCCTGGCGGGGCGCGCTGCTCCTCGAGCTGCTAACGCCGCTCCTCCGCCTCCTCCCCTCTCGCGGGGGCCGGGCCACGCCAGGGCGCTTGCTCCTTACTTGGGGGGCTCAGCGGCGCGGGAGCCACCGCCCACCTGGATACCTGGCTTTATAGCCTCGGGGGTCTCCATGGCAATGGCTGCCCTGGAAGCGGGCTGAGCCGTCAAGTCAGAAAAGGACGGGCGGGGGAGGCCAACCCTGACCCCCCGCACCTTCGTGGACCTACATGTGCGGGAGCAGCTCCTCCTCCGCGCTCCCCTGGGGCTACAGCGGCGGTTGCGGGCGGTGGCGGGGGCTGCTCGTGGTGGGCCACATGCACCGGATCGGGCCAATCCAAAAGTCACAGTCTTCTCTTCCCCGCCCTCTGCTCCCATCTGAGTTTGTGCCCTAGACTTCTTAGGAACGGGCCCGGCCTCGGGACCGTCGGGGAAGACCGGGCGTTGCCTCCAGCGGTACGGGTGGAAGGAAATGGTACTCTACGAGAGCAGAACTGGACCATAAGCGAGCTAGGGTGGCTGCCAGAGGCGGGCTGGGAATAATTTGGGCGACAGGGTAGCTGCGCGGCGCGCAGGATGGGGGCGCTCAGTCTGGCTGGGAACTGCCGCTCGTGTAGCGAACCACGCACTCACAATTGTTCCTCCCGCACAGGCTCACTCGGAGTGGGGGTAGGGGGAGAGTGTGCTCTCCAATCTCAGACGTCTCCAACCCCTACAGCGCGCCCGCCTGCCAGCTCCTGGCGGCTTGAGAAGCTGGCAGAGCGGGCGCCTCAGGATTCCGGAGTGCTACAGCCGCAGTAACAACTCCCCGGTGCCGTTTTTCCCCTGCTTCAGGACCAGCCGCCATCCCGGAAAGGGCAAAGGTCGAGGGACACACGCAAGGCTGCCCCCAGCCCCCGTCCCCATTTCCCTCTTGAGCAGAAAACCACCCCCAGACCACAGGGCTCTGACCTTCACTGGCTGACCCCTTCGGAAAGAGAGAAGAGAGTTTGAGTCGATAGAGTGTGGGGAAACCAACGCATCCAGGTCTCCCTCTGGCCAGCTGCTGGGCCCCGGGGGACAGAGGGAGGGCACAGGCCTGGCGTGCACAGGCCTAGGGTGCGGGGAGTCAGAGCACCTCAGAGCCAAAAGGATGTGGGAGGGTGTGTAGGTTTGAAATTGACATTTGTAAAGTAAAAGGTGGATCAGGTATCAACTACAGAATTTACTGACACTTCAGTGAGCCAGGTGTTGTGTTTCCAACTGTGGGAAATAGAGAAGCAGAAGTTCGTACTGGATAGAAAAGACCTGCCCTCTCAAGTGGGACATAAAAAGTGGACATTAAAGTGGAGTTTATCACCTGAGGGCTGAATTTATCTGTTAAATACAAACGGAGGCAGTTCTTAGGGGACATGTAGAGTCGTGGGGGAGGGAGGGCTCCGAAGTCTTCTAAGGACAGAGCTTCTGAGGTGGTCTTCAAGGAAGTGTGGGATGGGATCTGGCTGCCACGAACCACGGAAGACATTCCAGGTGGGGTTACTGAGGCAAGGGCGTGGAGGCAGGAAAAACACCCTGAAGGGACAGTGTTGGGGGCTGCTTTAAAGGGTCCTTCCCTATGAAAGACAGGAAATTAAGAGAAAAATAAAAATGTCCTCAGCCTGGGCAGAGCAGTGACAAGCAGCTTTGCAGCGGGAGTTGCCTGGGGAAAGGTATGGGGCAAGGAGAGGCTTTGCCTCTAGGAAGAAGACGGCGTGCGTGGGTGAGTGGCAGAATGGGCCCACGGCCCAGCACCCTGAACTTCTTGCCTCTCTCCAGCTCCCAGGCCCCAGGGGAACCTGTGCTGAGGGAGCCTGTGCTGTATACCTACACACGCTGTGAAGCCCCTTTTTTTCTTTTTGCATTTTTTAATCCCTCTGCTTAGGGCTCTGCCAGTATTTGACATCGGAATTAATTCCCGACTAGCAGTGCAACTCCAAGCCTGCATATTCCCACCTGCAAAATGGAGGCGATAATACCACCCTGCCTGCATCAGGCGAGATGTTGCTAGAGAGTGTCAGGAAAAGAGCTACACAATTATCCAGCATGCAGAAAGCCCAATCCCGCCCCCAGACCTGGGGGCCCCTCCTGGGTGTTGCCCAGGGGTGGGTATAGACTCTCCAGCCCCCATAAGGACAGGCAAGCTCTCCGAGCTCTTTACTCAGACAGCAGATTACTCAGACAGCAGAAGAAAGGTTTTTCTTCCCTTCATGACTCAATTCCCCTTTTCTCCACCGTGAAGGAAATTGCTTTCTTCCCTTCTTTCTCTGTTTTCAGGCTCAGGACAGGGGTATCTCTGGAATCCGTGTATGGCAGACCATCCTACAGCCAGGCAGTGACACCCCCCCATGGAGAAAAGAAACAGTAGGAACACCAGCTAGGCTAGAGGTTGGTCCTAAAGAGCCGTGGCCTCTCTCCGCTGAGCCTCCTTGAGACAGCTCTGCCTCGTTCATGTCCCTGCTGCCTGTGGCCCATGGAGACAGTTCCATGGAAGAAGAGGAGCCGTGGAAGTTCCCCTTGAGGGCCCCACCCTGGCTTGTTAGAGAGCTCCGTGCTGGGTGCTCTCTGGAAGGAGCAGCTGGCTCCGTGTGCCCCAGGTGGCCTTGCCAATCAGGCCAGGCCTGTGGCGGGATGGGGGAGGGGCGGTCGGAGGTGTCAGGTCTCGGGCCCTGGAGCCTTTGCTCTGACAGCCCTGTGGGCTCAGTATGTTCTGAACAGAAAAGAAATAGCAAAGCTGAAAAAAAGCTGAAACTTTGCTGCAGAGCACAGAGGCACCAACAGCCCAAATTAGAAGCTGTCGCTTAGGGAGCTGAAGGCTGACAGGAGACAGAGGCGAGGTAGGCAGGGGCAGGCAGGCACTCCACTCCTTCCCCCGCTCCCACCTGCTGAGCCTCTCCCCCGCCATTGCTGGCCCCAGACCGGCAAAAGGGCTTCCTTGCAAAGAGGGCTCGGGTCTGTAGTCTGTCACTCTGTCTGCAGCTGCCCACCCCCCGGGTCCCCTTCTTTCCTCCTCAAGTGCCACCAACCCCCTCACCCAGTCACGTTGCACCAGCTCAGCAGGGTTGGGCCTGGTGGCACGTGGCTGGGAGATCTAGAGAGCTTGGGGGTGCAGGGAGTAAGGGGGGTGCAGGCGGCCGGTGAGTCAACAGGGGACTCTGGCATCTGAATCAGCAGTGGGATTGGGAAAGGGGTAGGGACCCTTCTCTTTATGCAAAAGGTGAAACTGAGGTGTGGTAAGTAGACAGGGAACCTTGCCCAGCCCCATAGATACCCAGCGGGAATGGACCCCAGGTGCCCTTCACCTGCCCAGTGCCCTGAGAGAGGTAAACTCTCCTTCCGCACATCCCCTGATGCCAGGGATTAATTAATCTCCAGGGCCCAGAGACTATGGTATTTTCCCAGGAGCACCTTGCTCTTTTCAAAGAGCACAGAAAGCGAGGAGTCGGGCGCCAGGACCTGGGAGCCCCAAGCTCGCTGTGCAGAGGTCTCTCTAGCAGGCAGGATTGCACCTGCTTCCCCACCCCTGGGCTTCCCGGCTCCACACTAGGGGCCCAGAGGTTCCCAGGCCTGGCCCAGAAAAGCAGGGGAAGCATCCCCTCCTTCCCCTGAGCACTCCTTGTCACAAGCTGGGCACTGCCCAGTGGCTTCTGTTTGGTACTGGCTCTGGCTTATGTCCCCAGGTGTGAGTCAGTGAGCTCCTCTAAGCCTGGGTTCTGCCCCCGGGCTAGGGGGCAGATCGGGCAGCCGGAGGACTGAAGACAGACTGCTGCCCTCGGCTGTACCCAGTGTGCGTGCAGGCTGGTCAATGACAGGCCTTGCCCCTGTGAACGAGCAGACCCTTAGCCTCACCCTGCAGCCAGGGACTGCTAGGATCCCAGAGGGATGGGGAGGGTCTTGTTTATTTTCTGAAGGCACAGGTGCTCATAGCTAATGGCATTTGCTATATAACTCTCTGTTAAGAAAACAACCTCTTCCCAGAATCAACCCCTACCCGGCCTCTCCCAAGCCAGTGCCTGTCCCCATTTGGGATTTGGGATCACATCATAGGCGCAGTGAATGGATGCCCACAAGCCCCTCTACAGCAAGTGTTGGGGACCGAGAACCTGGCCACTGCAGTGTGCTTAAAGGGACGCGGTGGCCACCAAGATGGTGGGAGCACCTTTGCATAGGTTCTTCTGCTCCAGCCCTGAGGGTGGACACAGGAAGGGCCACATCTGGGTGGGGTGGAGAAGAGGGGTGACATCATTTTTTAGTGGCAGTGGCATCAGGGAGGACAGAAGGGGACGTGAATCCTCCTCAAGCCTAGAGGCAGCGCCATCCCACTGGGCTCTGGAGGACACCTCTCCCCAGGATTCAGCTCCCAAGGGTTTTCCGCAGCCTGCTCCATTCCAGGGCATTCTACTTTCCTCCTCCCCTTTTCTTAGTTGTAGAACAGAGGCCAGGCTTAGGCAGGAAATACTGGGACAGGGTTCTTTAGTCGGAGTAAGGAGAAAAATAAATAAACCAGGAGAGAAAATAATGCTGACCTTGTCAGGCAGCCTGCATGGGGCTCCATGAAATGCCCCCTCCTCCAACACCTGGGAAAAGGGTTGGGCTAGGCTCCGGGCGGGAGAAGGAGTGCCCAAGAGGCCATCCTTCTCCCCCCACCACCAGCCACAGCCCCAGTTGTCTCAACAGCCTGGGGGCCACGCAGCTGAGGCAGCTTTTTCCCGTCAGCCTCCCATCCCCCACAGGCAGGAAGCCAGGGAAGGGACCTCAGCCTGCGATCCCTGGGGCCTGCTGCGTGGCTTGGAGATAGTGCCAGGCTCTGTACCGGGGAGCCAACAACAAGGCTAACTCAGGGTAGGCCTGAGATGGGGCCTAGAAGCCTCGGTGAGCTGCAGGCCTTACGGCAGAAAGGGTCCTGTTTGAACTACAGGTGCAAGAGTGGAGGTTCCAGGTGGCCAGGCCAAACCCTCCAGGTGAGGAAACCGATTCCAGAGTGGGGCACTGCTAGCTGCACACTGGGAAAGGCAGAGTGAGGCCGGGACCCCACTTCCTGCTTCTCAGTCCATATTCTTTTGCCCTCAACGAATATGTGACACTAATCCCAGGAGAAAAATGAGGAGCAGGAAGTCAGTTTAGAGGGCCCCCAGGCCTCAGATGAGCCCCTGCCTCCTCCTCTAGCCTGGCTGTCAAGGAGGGTGCTCCAGGGCCCAAGGGAACCCCCGCTTCCCACAGCCTCAGAGAGCTGGAGCTGCGGGAGCCTTTCTTCCTGGGGGTGTGGAGTCTCCTTCCAGAGAAGGAGAAATGTCCTTGCAGAATGTCCCAGTTGGATGGGGTTATCAGAGGAAGCTCTCCTGGGCGTCTTCCTTGGCTGTGAGTGGGCCCGTCTCGCACGGCTCCCTGGAGGCCCCACAGGGCCTCTCAAGCTTGTCCTCAGCTTCAGAGGGGAAGCAGGCCCTGAGGCAGGTCCTCACCGATTCCTTCACCTCGGCCTCCAGGCCCTTCATCCTGGCCTCATACTCTGCCAGCGCCTCCTGCTGGAACTGTGGGGACAGCAAGGATCACTGCCTGGCTCAGAAGGGACCATGTACCCACTCTCCCTCCCCTGGACAATGGAAGAAAGAGATGCCCAGTCTTTTCAGAGCTCCCAGGTGATGGGGGTGGGAGGTGGGGCATAATGGAGACCCTGCGGGAGCCTGTCAGGAAAGGGGGTGCCAGCCAAGCAAAGAGATCTGGAGAGCTGCCTCATGTGAAAGGGCCCTCGGGTCCCATGGGAACCAGAGCCAGTGACCCACTGGTGAGGGGCGAGTCCCCCACCCCTGAGCTCCAGACCGGAAGCTCCCTGGTGCAGGTCTCCTCTACACCCCGGAGCCAGGTGCACTCTGATGGGGGCCAGGGTGGTGGTTCCTGTCACCTGCTTTTCCAGCTCCCGGATCTGTTCCAGACAGGCTGCCTGCTTCTCCTCCAGCTTCTCCTGGTGCCTCTCCAGGCTCTCTGTCATCTGGGTGGGAGCGAGGGGCAGGGAATCGGGGCGGCCCAGGCAGGCTCTGGGCTGGCACCCGGCTACGGTCCCAGTTAACCAGCTATAATCCTTAGGGTAAATTCCCTAACCTTCCGTTTTTTGGGGTGTTTTTTTTTTTAATTTGTAAAATGAGGATAATAGTACCTGTCTCACTGGATTATGAAAGTTTCTATGAGACAGTTCATATGAAGCACCTAGCTTAGTGTCTGGCACAAGGTCATGGCTCAGTAGCTAGTAGTTTGTTACTGTTGTTAATCCCCAGGAGAGCTTTAGGTCCCTTCTCAGCAGGACTTTCCTTCTTCTTCCAACGCCTTGAAGCCTCAGGAAGCACTCTCCCTCTCACCCACCCATCCCAATCCCATCCTCTCCTGGCTAGCTAGCTTATAGTTTCCATACACCGGCAGCTGGACAGGGACACAGCCCCTTTAGGCTAGTAACCCAATCTCCACAGAAAGACCAGATACTCAGATTGGCCTAGAGGCTCCCCACCCCTGCACTGCCTCCCACCTTCCCTAGCTGCATGGAATGCTCTGGACAGTACACCTCCTAAGGGCAAACTAAAGCCCTGATACCACCTTTTGTCTCCTATAGGAGAGCACATGCACATGTATGTGTGTGTGTGTGTGTGTGGGAAGGACACAGCATTACATACCTGCTTGATGACCTGTACTACCTCCTGGATGTGGGAGTTGTTAATCTCTCTTTTCAATCTGTTGGGGTAATGAGAGTTTCAGAGAGGGGAGGAGGCCCTTGCGAAGAGCTGGATAAGATGAACACTCCTGGAGCCAAATGAGGTCTATACAATAAGGACAGGAACAAGCCACAGGGGTGACATGGGGACCCAAGAAGGATTTGAGGGGCCATGAAAGTCCCGGGGACACTCTGAAGGAAGGGCTTCCTCACTAACTCGTACTGTCCTTCGAGGTGCATGGGAAAGCCCAGGTGGGAAGCTCCTGTCCCAAAATTTCACCTCTCTCTTTGCATGCTTGATTTGCCCTTAAATTCTCCTCTCTGGTCAAATGGAGTTGGCATCTGTGTTTTGCATAAGGAAGTCTCTCTAATCAGAGGTGGCAGAAGTAAAATTAACTTTCAAGAGCCAGGAGACAGGACATCTCTGGGAAGCAAGCCAGGACCCACTTGTAGGGAGGCTCTCCCCATGTGGAGTGGTTTCTGCTCAGCACTGGGCCTGGAGTTTGAGTCCTCTCTTCCAGAACTCACCTCTCCTGGGCCATCTTGTCAGTGGTGACCTTGATCATGGCCTGGATCCGCTCCAGCCTCTTGGCCTCCAGCTTCTTCTTCATCTCTTTGGTGTCACTGTAAAGAGACAGGCATCAGAGAGATGTGTTGTGAGGGCCTGAGCCCTCTTGGGAGTAAGAGTCAGGTGTGGGACGGAGGCAGTCATACCTCTCTGAGGTCTCCTTGAGGGTCTTAAGCTCTGCAGCCTGTTTCTCTCTGGCCAACTCCATCATCTTGGCGATTTGCTGCAAGGAGAAGAGGAAGGACGGGCTTAGGGTTTAGCGTGAAGCCCTTTGTTGTGCAGAGGTTGTGGGTTTGGTTCGGTTGTAGCTCTCTCCCCTCCCCGCCCCTGGCACCTCGGCCACTTGCTGCTGCTTGCGCTTCAGGACGCACTCGTAGTTCTCCTCGCCCTGCTGCAGCAGCTCCAGCTCCAGCCGGTCTCTCAGCTCACGCACTCGCGTGTCCGCGCCCTCGGGGCCCTCGCCCAGCGTGGCCCCGGCGGTCTCCTCGCAGGGCAGACTCCTGCCGAGGCCACGTGGGAACAGGTCCTGAGCTCTCGGTCTCTGGCACCTGCGCCGCGGAGGGCAGCCCATCGCCACTGTCATTACCTTTTCTTGCGGGAGCCCTTGCCCGGGCCGAGCCTGCGGCCCCCGAAGCCGCCCCCCGCGCCCTGCTGCCCGAGCTCCGCCAGCTGCGCCGTGCCCCGCTGCAGCAGCTCCTCCCAGCGCCGCGCGCCGCGCCGCTCCAGCTCCCGCAGCTCTTTCTCATGCCGCCGCTGCAGCTTCACGACGCCCTTCAGCTCCCGCAGCTCCTCCAGACTGGTGGTCCGGGGCTCTGCGGGGATCCCGGTGAGGCGTCCCACAGCCCAGGAGACCCTCTCTTCCCCATCAGTCCCGAATCCTCCCCAGGCTCGTCCTCAAGACTACTCGGCCTCGGCAGGCCTTACCCACAGCTTCTTTCGTGGCCTCCTCCCCGGCACTGGCCCAGGCCGCTGCAACAGCCACAGGACGGGCTGGCGGGTGCCCTAGGGTCCCCTGGCCCAGCTCTGCTCCAGCCCGTCTGCTGGGGGTGCCAGTATGGGCCCCCTGCGGTACACTTTCTCAGCGCTGAGGTTTTGGACCCAGGGTGCCCTTCCCCAGGTTAAAGTCTATTTTTTAAAGATCTGTCGCTAGGTTGGGATGTGCTTAGGGATGCAGCCAAAGAAGGCAGGACTCTTCCCAGCAGGTGGGAGAACCTCGCAGTGCCGCATACCTGCTGACCCATTGCTGGTTGGGGCAGTCACTCCGTTGACCTGGCTGGCAACTGGACTCCCCAGAGAGAAGGGCTTCTGTATAGGTAGAGCAGGTTAGGAAGATGGCTTCAACAGCCCTCTCTCCCTGAGCCCTGGACTCTGCCCCCTCCCTTATCTTCCCACAGAGAAGGCAAAGCTCCTGGGGGCCCCCGGCAATGGACCCAGCAACACAGACCTCAGGCAGACCTCCCATGGCTTCCTTGAGCTTCACAGACCTCTTATCTTGGGCACTGAAGAACTTGATGGGATTGGCGAGGGCCACAGTGAGATCTGGGTGCACAGGAGCATCACAGGCCTGGTATGGAGAGACCTGGAAGCCACCCCAGGCCTCACCTACCCTAGGATACCCTGTCTTTCCCCACACCGGAGGCTGGCTGGAGGACAGGGGAGGGGAAATGGATAGTCCCAGGTTCCCAACACTCTTTGGGCCTCCTAACCTGCCCAGGTGTCAGGTACATAGTCCTTCATCTCCAGGAAGACAAAGAGCGCTGGCATCGTGAGGGGCATGTTGCTCTCGCTGTGCAGGCATAGATGGTGGTACCCTGTGGGACATGACAGGCTGGGCAGTGAGCAGAGCTCATTGCCACCCTGCACTGCATGCCAGCAGCCCGGCACGCAAGGCTTCTGGCTTTAGAGTCAGAGAGGCCAGGGTTCAAGTCTGGCCCTGTGTCGGCCTGGCTGCGTGTCCTTGGGCAGGTTACTTTAAACCCCTGAGACTTTCCTCATCTGTGAAATGGGGATAATAGTCTGCCTCATGTGGTTACCTATTAGGATTCAGTGAGAATATGCTATAAGCTCTTAATGCATTTTAAGTGCCCAATGAGTGTCAGCTACTTGGGAAACTGCCCCCGTAGTTTCAGAAAATCACAGACATTCCATTAGGTGGCCGGAGTCCCGACCTCTGTCAGTTTCCTGGAGAAGTACTATTCCTGCTCCACTCCTTAGGGTTGGTAACATAAAAAGGTTAGATGAAGTCTCGGGGCCACCTCCCTGAAGCTGGCCCACCCTCTGGACAGGCTCCTGGTGCTGGCTTTGCTCTCAGACCTGCTGGGAACAGCGAAGAAGGAACCCTACTTACCAGAGTTTAGGGCATTGATGGGGATGATGCGGTGTCCAAGAAACTTGCTGCCTTCCTCCATCACAGCCACCCTGAGGGAGGCCAACTCAGGCATCAAGATCTGGGGAGAGTTCAGGACAGGACAAGGTGACGAGGAGAGAGAGTGACCAAGCTGACCCCATCCCTAGTTTCCGAAGTCTAGGGTCAGTGTGAGAACATGGCAGGCGTGACCAGATTTGGTGAGGATAGAGGGCACACTCTAGTCCACACGCATAGACATCCTCACATCAGCTCACACCATGGCTGGTCCACACAGGGAAGAAGGGCTGGACATGCAGCCCAGGGCTCTAGGGATCCTGGCGCAGACAGACTGTGACAGCTCTGTCAACAAATACCCAGTGGGGGCAAAAGACCCCCAGTGACCCCATGGGACCCTTCACTCTGGTCTAGGAGTTCATATTTCTGCCTCTGATCCTAACATGAACACGCTACACACATGCCCACACATAAACTTGCCCACCCTGTATATTTCTGTAAATTTGCTTTTGGACCCCTGAAATTCAGGAGGGCACGAAGGGAAGGGTCAGGAGAGGAGTAGGATCAGGAACTCCTTTCATGTATTTCCTCTTTTCTATAAGGAGAGGCCAAGAACTAGGGACAGCCCTTACCTTGCCCAGACTCCAGCCCCTGCCCTGCCCTAGCCCCTCACCTTCTCAAAGACAAAGGGCTCCTCATTCCAGACAGGATTGATAGAGTTGGTAGTGGGTGACAGCTTGGTGCGATAGCGCCTCTTGGGGTCCCCAGGGAGGCCAAACAGCTCCACTTCCACATAGGTGCGCACACTGCGTTCTGACAGGAACTGCCCAGAGATTACCTGGAGGTGGGGGCCCGTGAGAGGACAGCATCAGCTTCCGAACCCAGGCCATTCCCCAGCACCTGGGGCCTCTCGCTTCTCTAGCTGAAGCATCCATTCTTGGGTACTGTGAAGAGCCCTGCTCAGCTCTGGCCACTGTGTAGAGGCTGTGTGGCTCAAGGGTTACAGCTAAACTCTGGTGACTAGGGTGCTTCCAGCATTCTGGGAAGAGGTGTGGGCCTCCCTCCCCAGGCAAAGAAGGAACAGGGCTCTCATCTTGGGCCCGGGGCTCCTGCTGCCCCTTTCTGCCCACCCTTCTCCCCTCCCCCACCCCAGCCTCAGCCCTTCCCCTTGGTTTCCATGGGGACCAAGAGGCAGCTTCCAGGGCTGAGGAGGAGGCAGTTTCCAAGGCAACTTGCTACTGCTCAAACTGGCTGGGGCTGAAGTTTTCAAGATAATCAGGGGAGGGGGTTGGTAGTAGAGGAGTGGGGCTCCTGTGTCTTTCTCCTCAAGACCCCAACCCTCCTGGCCGCTTGTCCATCTCGGAGCCTTGCCTTAATGGAAAGGGTGGTGGCTACCACCACATCAATGCGGTCCACCGAGAACGGGTTGAACTGCTTGTCTGGCCGACGCATGAACTCATGCTTGAGGAGGTAGCCGGTCTGCCCATTGAACTCAAATAGTGCCATGTTCTGCTGCATGGGCAGGTCTGAGGGGACAAGGGCACTTGGTGAGGAAGGGCTAACCCTGTGTCTCCACTCAGTCTCTGTTTCCACATTTCCCAGACTTTCTCCTGTTCTGTGAATGGAAAGGCTGAACAGACCACGGTTATGAAGGTTTCTTGTGTCTTAGCCTGTTTTTTTCTTTTTTTTAAACTCTCTCCTTTTTTTTTTTTTTTTTTTTTAGATTTTATTTATTTTTAGAATGAAGGGAAAGGAGGGAGAAAGAGATGGAGAGAAACATCAATGTGTGGTTGCCTCTCGCACGCCCCCCGATGGGGACCTGGCCCACAACCCAGACATGTGCCCTGACTGAGGAATGGAACCAGCGACCCTTTGGTTCTCGGGTGGGCGCCCAGTCCACTGAACCACACCAGCCAGGGCTTAGCCTGGTTTCTTAGGGTGTCTCTTCTCTCAGGAAGGACCCACAACCTGGAGTCAGCAGGACCAAAGCTACAACCAGACCTCAGGCTCACAGTGCGAGTTGAGGCCAGTGAAGCAGGTGCTCCTACACACCCACTCAGAGAGCGGGCAGAACCCATGCCAGCACCCTGGCACCTTCACATACACACTCATAAACGTGCAGTCATATAGGCATGAGCTAATGCATTTCTATCCCAAAACATTCACACACTTGCATGTGCTCCCAGGGTCTAAACAAAACATCTGGACACCCCGTCTGTTCTAAAGACCACCCCTAGGAATGCGGTCAACATGGGAGGGGCAAGGAAGGGTTCTTAAGGGCCTGGGAGTGCCCTCACCCATCGTCTGGAAGTTGAGGGCGACCATCTGGCAACCGACATTCCAGAACATCTGGGGCATGTAGTTGGAGGAGTCCATGCGGGTGCCTTTGGGGTAAATGCGGCTCATCTGGCGTTTGTTGTAGCTGCCCCAGAGTATAGGAGGCCAGCCCGAGGCTGTACCAGGAATACCCAACAGCCGCCCTTCAAGCCCTGTCCCCATCCCTCCACCCCAGTCAGGGCCCCTGGCTACTGAGGCCTCAAGGATACTCCACAAATTGCACTGCAGCCTTGGAGAGCAGGTCATAAGCCTTGAGCTCCGTGAAAGAGGAGATGACATAACTTCGGTTCTTCTCTGTGTGGGAGACAAAGGGGAGGGCGAGTCCATGTCACACTGAGGTAGTCCCTCGGACCTACCCTCCCCTTATGTGGAGCTACCTCCAGCACAGAGATGCGTCTAACCCAGCGTTTCCACTGCGGCTTGAGTGATCAGGGAGGGGAGGTGAACTTAGGAGGCAGGGGATGTGCAGATCTGTTGTGGGTAACGGCGTGTGCTGGGGGTAAAGGACATGAGTAGTGGACATGCACAGGGACTGGGTGCGTGTCACAGCCCTGGAGGGTGAGGGATGCATGCCCTGGGTGGGTGCAGAGTGGGCGGGGAACATACTAGGATGAGCCTGGGGAGTCAGAAACACACTGTGATGCACAGGGTCTAAACACAAAGGGCGGGTGCGGGGTGAGAGGTACGCACCAAGGGTGGTACATGCCATAGGTGAGCATGGGTAGGGGTGCAGGCTGTGGGTTCAGGGGCAAGGGGAAAAGGTTACAGTTGTATACACTGTGCACAAATGTATACATAAAGAGGTGATCATGTTGGAGACATGCACAGAGCGGGAGAGGAAGGCATTGTGCACATGTCCGGGGAAGATAAATAACACGGTGTGCACCGAAGGGGAAGGGTACAAGGAATAGATGTGCACTGGCTGGTTTCTTTGCCTTCCACCCCCTCCCAGGAGTTCTCATACCTTGAGACGGGGGTTTCTGGGCTTAGGAGCCACAGAACCTACAGGAGGCTGCAGGAGTCTCAGGCCAGCCCCACGGAGGTGGCCTGTCATAAGTGACCTGCCTGTCACTGACATACTCCAGAGCTTTCTGCTCGGTGCCAAATTTCTCAGTACATACTGTGCTGGGAAGTGGGAGCCACTGCCACTTAAACAAGTCCTTTGCCTGGCTCCTCTGATGAGTATTTATAGACAGGGTCCCCAGTCCAAGGAAGGGGGAGGACTCCCCCTCCTCTTACCCCCCACCCACCAAAGTGCCTGGTGTCAGAACACACTTTCTGAAGGCCTTCTGAATCTAGCTGAACCTCCAGCGCATCACCATCCCATGCTAACTTACGGGCAGAGAACTCAAAGGAGATGAACTTGGTGGGTTGGATGTAGTTGACTAGGCTGGACATCTCCTCGTAAGCTGTCACCTCCAGGCCCGCTGTGCCCTAGGAAAGAGAGAGGAGGGTGGAGAATAGGACAGCACAGAGCCCAGGGACATGTGGCCCCACATCCCACCTGGAGGGCCCTACAGTGGAGATGGCAGAAGGGTCTCTGGGCTGTCTCCACACACCTCGTCTGATTGCATCTTCTTTATCTCTTCTTCATCTAGGCTTCCTGACTCCTCCTCCTCTTCCTCTTCCACCTCTTCCTCCTCCAGCTCAGCCCCTTCCTCAGAAGCCCACACTGCCACACACAACTCCGTCAGGATTGGGTGCGGGCGGAACCTCTACACCAGGCAGGCTCCCCAGCAGTTTCCCTCTGGACCCAGACCCTCTCTCCCAGACCCCAACCCCACCCAACCCCACCCCCATTTCTCCCAGGCTGACTCACCTGTGTCCCCAACCACAGAGGCATCAGGTGGGCAGCTGCCCTCAGCTTCCCCACCTGGCTCCTTGCTGGGGGATGCTGGGCCAGAAAACTGGTTCTTCTTGTTCTTGATGAGGATCTTGCCACGGAGATCCTCAGGGCTGGGCAGGGGCATTCCTGGCTTCAGCTGTGGGAACAGAGAGAGTGTCAGCACCATCTCCTCACCTTCAGGGTGTAGCCTAAGACCCTCCACACCCAGCTACGCTCCATCTGGCCCTGCCTACCTCTCCCACCTCGCCTCTCATCACTCCCCCTCAGGTATTAAACCACTGCCTGGTCCAACTTACCCCAGTTCCTCAGTGATGTTCTCTGTTACCTATTCTACCTGCCTAGAACTCCTTTTCCCCGCTCTCACCAATGTCAATCCAGTATCTCCCTTAGGTTTCAGCCTAGCCATCACTTTCTCCAGGAAGCCTTCCCTGACCCCCAAGACCAGACCATGACTCCCCAGGTACTCCCATAGCAGCCACTGGTTG
Source organism: Mormoops blainvillei (assembly GCA_004026545.1). Classification (NCBI taxonomy): domain Eukaryota; kingdom Metazoa; phylum Chordata; class Mammalia; order Chiroptera; family Mormoopidae; genus Mormoops; species Mormoops blainvillei. Next base: position 79,631 of record PVJD01004861.1, on the reverse strand, counting down.
TCATGGTCAGGTTCCTTGTCTGTCTCCCCGCTACAGAGCAAGCAGTCCAAAGGCTGGGGCTGTATCTTTGTCCCCCTCCTAAATGTCCCCCCAAAGCCCAGCAGAGTGCCTGACACATGATTAACCTGGCCCCAGCAGTGCCCCTGGTTCCCAGCCCCCAGACCCAGATGGCCCACAGTGAAGTCCACTCACCGGAAACTTGTCCAGGGGCTCTGTGAGCAGCATATCACCAAACATTGTGCGGCAGTACTCGGCCATCTTGGCCTGTTGGCGGGGTCTGCAGGAAGCAGAAGTGGGGTAGGGCTCAGCAGCGCCGCCCTCCCCTTGGCCGTCCTTCCGGACCCCTGATCTGGGTCATCAGGAGTACAGGGCGTCGAGGAGGTAGGGACACAGGCAGGAGAGCCCGGGGTCCTGAGATTGCGCGGAGGGCACAGGGAAAGGCTGAGGATAGTTGGAGGAGGGCAGTGCAGGCCAAAGATGGGTCCAGGGTAGAGAATGAGGCTGAGCGGGCCTGGGCACTCACGAGTCCACGTGGTTTTCAAATGACAGGATGACAGGATAGGGAGAGGTCTTAAAGGCACTCTCTGCGATTGCTTCAATGGCTTCCTGAATGAGAGAGAACTCAGTGGAGAGGAGGCCAATGTTCCATGCTTCCCGCACTCCCCCGCAACGGCACACTTCCCATCTCCCCAGTTTCAACACGCACATAGAACTGGAGGACCACTGTTGTCCCCCTGTCTCCGCTGATCCCCTCTAGTCCCCACACTGGTCCAGGGCCTCCCACTCATTCCCCCTGCTTCATGTCTCCATACCCAGAAGGCTTGGGGACCAGGGCCTCCGCCCCCAGCCTCCACACTCCGAGTCTTACTTTGAAGTAGATGTCTGTGGTCATGGTAAAGCCATGGGTGATAATAGGCTCCTCGTCGGGGGGCTTCCCCTTCCAGCAGTCCAGCTCCACACAGCGGCAGCCAGCCAGCAGTACCTGGCGGTACATCTCAGCGGAGGAAAGGCCTGAGAACTGGCCGGCTGAGCCGGAGCAAGGGGGAGGGGCAGGGACTTCACTCAAGGACTCTCCCTCAACCCTCCTCCAGTCTGGGTGGTGCTGTTGGCGGCCCATGGCAACCCCGTGAGGAATTCAGAGAACAGGAGCAGCCCCCGTAAAAGCAGAAGCCATCAGTGAGGTGGCTAGGGCTCACCTGTCAGGTAGGTGTTGTGTGAGGAGTTGATGAAGTAATGATTGAGTGGTTGTGTCATGTCCTGGTGAAGCAGCAGCTTGTCCTGGGCCAGCACGCTGTTCTCCGGCCCACAGAGAAACCACACCATGCCCTCGGGGGACAACTGGCCTAGGGGGCAGGGGATAACAATCAGGGCCACAGCCCAGTCGTCATAGCAGAACAAGCCCACAGCGGGTAAAGGCTTCCACTGGTCCTCACCCCTCTGCACGTTGATGCCACTGGGCTCATACTTGTCGATGAGGCCCTGCACCTGGTCGGGCCGCGCTGGCGGGAACAGTAAGGAGTTGAGGCGGGAGTCCCTCTGTTTCTGGTTGATGAATTTGGTCAAGTGCTCCTTAGTCATGTAGGGTTTGGCCTTGGCATGGCTGCAGGCCAGAGAGAAGAGCACAGGTCTACATCCTCTAGGCTGGGGAGTTCGGACAACCCTGCTGTCCAGTGAAGCCCCCTAACCATCAGCATAGCAAATGGGAACTTTAGCCCCCAACCCGTTCGTCACGCCCAGCCCGGCTCAAGAAGCTCACTAAGAAGTGAAGATCTCGTCTATTTCTGGCCGAGGGCAGAGGTTCATGAGGAAACTCTTGTAGACGGATTCTGGGAAGTCCTCAGGATTGATGGCATCATTCTGGGGGGATAGAGAGTGACCCTGTCACTTCTGCCCCACCTTCTCAGCCCTAAGAACCAGAAACGAGGCCTAACCCTGCAAGGGGGCCTGGTTAGAAGGAGGGCTCAGCGCAGACAGAGGAGCATTAAGGACATGCTGAGCATCCACTTTTCAAAGCCCTGGTTGCTGAGCAGAGAGCATGCTCAGTGGGTTTGCTTTGCTCCTGAATTTGGACACTGGGTGGTCTCTTGGCTGGAGCAGGACTGGAACTAAGAATGACCAGAACAAGGAGGAAAGGAGGTCAGAAGTAAGTGGTACTGCTTGCCAGAGTAGTGGGCTAGCTTTTTTTAAGTGAAGGACAAATTTTTAAAAAGAAGCAATTTGAATATAAATAACACAGCTAAAAACAGAGCCCCAAGATGCATAAAGTAAAATCCAACAGAATTGAAAGGAGAAATAGACAAGTCAGCAATAATAGTTGGAGACACACACACAAAAAAAACCACACAAGAACAATAACAAAAAAAGGATGAATTGGACTTCATCAAAATTAAGACGTTTTGTGCTTTGAAGGACACCATCAAAAAGGTAAAAAGGCAATCCATTAAACGGGTGATAATATAGGGTGGGGCAAGAGTAGGTTTACAGTTCAGTATGCAAAACAGAATTTACCCTTGTGTTATTATTCATTTATTATTGCATTATTTTCTATAAGAACAACTGCTAACCTACTACTGCCCCACATATTTTGTATTTGCAAATCAGATACCCAAGAAGAGACAACTCATCAGTAAAAGACAAATAGCCCAATTGAAAGATGGGCAGCAGATTTGAATAGATAATTCTCCAAAGAAGATATTCAAACAACCAATAAGCACATGGAAAGATGCTCAATAACATTAGTCTTTAGGGAAATGCAAATCAAAACCACGGTGCTCTGTCACTTCACTCCTACTGGGATGACTAAAATTAAAGGGAAAAAAAGACAGTAGACAATAACCAGTGTTGGTGAGGATGTGGAGAAATTGGAACCCTCATACAATATTGGTGGGACTGTAAAATGGCGCAGTCACCTTGGAAAACAGTTTGGCAGGTCCTCAAAATTTACACATAAATTTACCATATGATCCAATAATTCCACTGCTAGGTATATACCCAAAAGAACTGCAGACGTATGTCCAGATAAGATAGTGTACATGAACGTTTCATAGCAACATTATTCATAATAACCAAACAGTGGAAACTACCCAAATGTTCATCAGCTCATGCATAAATCGGCAAAATGTGAGCTATCCATACGATGGACTATTATTCAGCCATAAAAAGGAGTGAAGTACTGATACACGCTGCAACATGGATGAACCTTGGAAACATGCTAAGTAATAAAGCCTGACATCAAAGATCACATATTGTATGATTCGTTTACACAAAGTGTCCAGAATAGGCAAATCTATAGAAATAGAGACAGAAAGTAGATTAGTGGCTGGAATCCCAGCAAATGTCCTCCAGGGTCATACTAAAGTCTTAGTCTGGAGCAGGAGAGCTAGAACGGATCTCCCTGTGACTGGATCTTGGACCCATCAGCTTCAAGCAAAGATGGGTCTGTGACCCCCAGTGGGACGCAAGCAGAGCTGAGAAATCAGGAGGACTCAGCCAAGGTGGGGGCTCAGGAGGCAGGAGAAAAGGAGGATGGGTGTACATGGATGCAGCTTGCCAAGCTGGCGGTGGGGTCCTCAGCAGGAGACCAATCCCGTTCTTTCTCCCACCCCACGCTTGCATCCCCTTGGTTGATTTCACCCAGGGGCCACCAGCCCCATCAGGCTGTGACTGTGGAGGAAGTATTCTTCTTAGGATTCATGAGGACTAGTGATCCGTGAGGTCTTAGTTTAGTTACAGTGTTTTGAATTGCCAGGAAAAGAGGCTCAGCGGGGTGCAGGTGGTGGCCTGTACAAAGGCATAGCCAAGGAGGGACCGAGGGCTGAGACCCGCTCCCCCAGCCAGGCGTGAACCCTCACTCAGGACGGCGTCTGCTCAGAGGGCTCCTTTTGGTAATTTACATAATACACCTCATGGGTGTATTACATAATACACCTGCATACAACTTGTAATTAAAAATTAATTATTTAACTAAAAAGAAAGGGAAAAACATTGTTCTGCGTTGAGCTAAAATCCGCGTCCTGGCAGCTTACACCCTTGATTCTGAGCCTCTCCCTACACTGTGCAGAGCTTGTCCCTCCCTGCAGCTTTCCGATCCCTGCAGACTGCCTCCTGTCCCTGCCGACCTTACCTCACTCCTCCGGGCTGAAAAAAATTCATTTCCACTTCCATTCCAAGGCTGGAATGAAAATGTACCCGCACCTTCTGTTTGTCCTGAACACCAGCCCTGTCCCCCACGACCACCCACGGGCAGGAGACCAACCTGCTCTGAACCCAGAGCACCTCACCCCCCTTGCCCGGCTTCTGTCTCTGTATATCAGAAACCAGTGGTTCTAGGGTTAACTGGCTTTTGGGCTGTTTGCTGGGACTGTGCTATTATTCGTTCCCTCTCCAACCCCCACCAGGCCTGGCCAAGTTGACCTCTGGTCAGAGCCAGCTCGGGTAACAAGGAGAATAGCGGGGTGAGCTGGGGAGGAGGGGAACCACTCACTTTGCCTTTGGCGAGGTGGCAGGCACTGAGGGCAGCTTCTACCCGCTTGCGGTCAGCAGGAAACATCTGGAAAAAACTAATGGAGCAGAGAAAGGCACGTGGGCAAAGAGAGGAGTCAGCCTAGAAGGGGAAGGCTTCGGGGAGCTGGGCAGAAGTGTGGGGCGTGGTAGGGCATAGGCAAGGCTCACTTCTTCACAGGAATCTTCCCCTCAGGGTTGAGCTGCATCTTGAGCTTCACCAGGCTGGTGGGGCAGAAAACAAGTGTCAGGCCCTGAGGATGGCACACTTAGCCGTACGCTCTAAGGCCAGGCAGACACTTACATCTTGTCTAGGAAGGTGGTGCGGGCGGCGTTGGCTGTCAGCGGGTGCTTGACCAGGGCCAGCACATCTTCAGCCCAGTCCTGCAGGACCCCAGAGCACAGCAGTCAGGGCTTTGACCTCAAAGGTGTCCACACCACCCCATGGTCTAGGCCTGTCTCTCAGGCAGTCCAGGCTACGCCAGGTGCCAAGGCCCAGGCCAGGGGACCCCAGTGCACCTTGCCCACATTCTCCTTGTAGGAAACAAAGTTGTGGAAGGTAAGGTCCACCATGTCAGGGCCAGACACCACAGTGAATGTCTTCAGCAGGAAGTTGTTGTCAGGAAAGTCCATGTTGAAGACATCCCGGAGCTTCTGGCTCTGCGGCAACGGAGGCATGGTTAGGATTGTCCCTGCCCACTGTGGCTCTTCCTGTCCCTCCCCTTCAGCCACTTGAACAGTTGCCCACTGTGACTGGGGCTGGGTGGGAGAAACCCACAGGAAGAGATTAAACAAGGCCATGGGATCTGAGAATTCTGTGTATTTTGTTTGTCACTTTTTATTTGAAGATAGATTCTTAGCTCCCTGTCTCAGGGGAACCTGCTCCCACCAATCCCTCCCTCCAATCTTTCTAAGAGCCATAAGCAAACATAGGCAAACCAGTCAGGTGGGTGGGGAGGGTGCATTCCAGCGACACCTCTCAGACAGCCTGGGGTGATTTAGGGGGCAGGGGCTGGCCTTGAGACGTCTCTGCTGGCAGTACCAACTGGAGCCCCAACAAGCCCAGGGGCAGCCCCACTCCTCTTTGGTTGGGGTGGGGGGTTCCTGCTGTCCAGGCCAGGAAGCTTTCCTTACTCCCCAGGGACTCCTGCCCCAGCCCTGCAGCCCCAGTACTGGGCCCATGTACCTTGGGAATCTTAGCAAACTTCCCAAAGCGGGTGTCCCGGATGCTGGTGATATCCAGAAACTCCATGTCCTGGAAGGGGCCAGGTGGAAACAGGGAAGGGAAGGGGGCATGGCGCAGTGAGGAGGGAGCTTCCATAGCCCTTCACGTCTCGCCAACTGCCCTCTCTAGATGCCAAGACTGTGTGGGGCCAGCCAGACCACAGCCTTCCCTTCCCAGGAATCAGTTGCTCCTTATTTGCGGCGACCCTCCTCCCTTTCTCTCTGTCCATTCCTTCCCTGGCCACTCTGAGTTACTTGGGGACCTGTAGTCCACCGTCTTGCCTCCACCATCCTGGACTCTCCCCGGGTTATCCCTCTCTTCCTTCTGCCTAGGTGCTGAGGCCCTCCTCTGATCTCTCTCAGCCCTCAAGTTCACCTGGAACCACAGGCAGAGAATCAGCCTTCAGTTGCAGCTCTTTTTCCTTTCTCTCCCTGTGGGGTGCTAAGGCTGGAGCATCTAGGCCCAAGGCAGCCATGGTTGGAGTGACTGCATCCTCCCTCCAGAAGCAAATAGCCCCTGCTCACGGGAGATTCCCCCAGAGCCACCCTTCCAGGTCATTCTGCACTCCCCAGCATCCACACCTCCAGCTCTGCATCACCAAGAGGCTGATTTGACTCCATGGGTTAGCAGGAGCTCAGGGCCACTGTAGGTAGGGGCCGCCTCACCTTACTCTGGTATGTCCAGTATAAGTAATAGCCCTTGGGGTCCACACGGAGGATAACCGGGGAGGCTATTGTTGTTTCCTGTCAAGAGAAAGAGTCAGCGCCCTGCTCTGAGACTTCACACCAAGCTTCCCTGACCCACAGCAGGGGCTTCGGAGCTCACCGCCTCCCTAGGAGGTGGCTGTCCCAGGAACCTGCAGGCATTTCTCTTTGTTCTCCAGAGCTAAGGTCTGGGCATGAACCTTAAAAGCTCTGGACCAGAGGAGGGGGCGGATAGGGGATTGGAGGTGGCATTTCTGGAAGAGAAGAAGGTTCTCCCTCAAAGCTCCAAACGGCATCTTGGCCCCCACTGCACCCTGTTTTTGTGGGCCACAGCTCAGCCAAAGGTGTAGAATGTCTCCCCTAAGGGCCCATACTACCTGCAGGATTGCTCAACACAGTTAGAGCCGAGAACCCAACTCCTGCACCTGCATCCGAAGTCCTACAAAATCCAGCCAGAAGCTAGCTTCCCACATGCCCAGTCCTACCCTCCGCCAACTGCCCCCTTTACCCCGTCCATCCAGCTGTCACATAGACACCAAGTGCGTTTTCACCCCCAAACACCAGTAAGGACTGGCACAAGCCTCACCTCTTCTGATAATCCTTTTCTGAAACATGGCGGGTGGGTGGAGGCTTATTCTTAGACCTAGAAGCCCATCTAGGAAACCCCCAGGGGCTTGCAGACTCCCAGGAAACAAGCCTGTGCTAGACCATGAGCCCAGTGGCTCCAGATTTGCTAAAGGAGCAAGTGAATGATGAATGAACTCACTTCTAAATTCCTGTTTAGCTCACAGAACACACAACCTACCTTTGATTATAATGATATTTAAATGCATATATAACAAGGTATTGAAGTTGAAATTTCCAGTGAGATATGGTAGTTCCTGCACACCAAACCAAATTGAATGCAGCATTTACAAAGGAAAGAGTGCCAAAAATTCTCAGGTCAGGGGTGGTTAAAGGACTGGAGAAAGAGAACACAGTGAGGAGGCTAATTTTGGAGAAAGCTGTGCTGTGAGTTCCATTCCCTTTCCTCCTCAAGCGAGGGTGAGGGGTGCCTGACCCCTCACTGTAAGCCTAGTGAGGGGTGTCAAGTGCACTTGGAGAGCTTTGTCACCCCTGCTGTTGTGGGACAGAACAGGCTGGGGTCTGACTCCTGCCCGGGAAACAGAGTTGGTGACAGACCAGCTGGCTGCTGGAGGCAGAGAGAATCTAGGGTGCTAGATAAGCCCGACCCCCAAAGTCTGTTGGGACAACGTACACACGTGTGTTTGCTGGGGTCCAGGGTGGGCCTGTGGGAGAAAACGGTAAAGAGCCCAAAGCTACAGGAAGCTGAAAGTCATAACTGGGTTCAGAGGGGCTGACGAAATCCTTACAAGTGACCATCTGAAATAGAGGTAGCAGAAGGACCCTAAGCAAGGGATCCCCAGTTCAGGGTGGGGAGGGTCTCCCAAGGGTCCTCAAAAAGATGCACCAGAGAAAGCATAAGCCTAACCCTTCTGCCAGGTGCAGAGAGCGAGAGCCGGTTGATGACGATGCCTGTTCAGTTAAGCACTTCGGTGCCCCTTTCTCACTTCCCTCCCTGTACCCCATCCCTAGAGGGGCTTGGAGGAGCAGGGAATCCCACCAGAGGGACTGCAGCCCATCTAAAACCATTCCTAGAGGGAGGAGGGCAGAAGATGTCATTCTAAATGAAGCCTGGATTTTTTAATTATAGCTGCTTTCTGAAATAAAACTGGGCTTTGTGAGGAAAAGCGACCATAGGATTGTATTCCCTGAGAGCAAATGGATTGTCTGTGACTGGCTGAGTTTCCTTCCATGGGCAGGAGGAGAGCTTCTCCCACCAAATACATTGTAAAGGGGCATGGGAGACGAAATTAAGCAGGCATTTGATGACATATTGTGCACTGTGCTTGTTCAACAAGGCACGGCATGCCGCAGTCATCTGCCAACAGAGCTGAAAGAATGCAGCCTGAGAGCAGAGCCCTGGCTCCTCGGTCCATGTGCCCTGTGACTCGGCTTGGGAGATCCCTGCCTGCGGAAGTCAGGGTCGAGGACCATTCAGTGTGTCCTGCCTCGGGGAGGCCATGGGGCAGCCAGTTATCCAGGTGCTGGCTTGCAGAGGAACCCACAAAGCATGTCCCCACCCCTAATGACCCTCTGCCCAATCAGGTTACACACACTTCCCAGAGGAACTGAGAGAAGCCACTTCACTTTTCACTCTGAGCCACTTCCCTCATTCCACAGGCTCCTGGGACATGCCACCACCATGCCACATCGACCACACACCCCTAGGGAAGCCGAAAGCGACTAGCTAGACTAGCTACAGCCTCCTCCCCATAGCCATGGCAACCAGATTACTCAGCCTAGCCCAGCCCTGAAAGGCCAAGAAGCCCAGGCTGCCTCAACGCACAGACCCAGAGCCCGCTCAGCCCACCTATATGGAGGACTAGCCAGCCCTAAGGGCCCTGTCCTCCACCTCCACCTCCACCCTAGCCTTCATGTTCCCTTCCTGGGACCAGCCCCTCAGTCTCCCCTCCCTGAAGAAGGGTCCCCATACTGTTCTCCTCACCTACCCACGAGAATCCCTGGCCCCTGGTGTCTGGGAGGACCAGAGGCTGAGAGGCGGCCCGCAGCTTGGGAAGGAGCAGACTCGGTGGAGACAGCACAGGGCAAAGCAGTGCCTCCCCCCGCCTTCCCCTGCAGACAGGCAGGCGCAGGGGAGCCAGGCTGAGAGCAGCAGCAGAAGCAGAAGTCAGTCTGCTCTCTCCCAGACCCCTGGGAGCAGAAGCCTGCAGTTCTCGCTTGGGGTCCAGGGCCCTTTGCGGCTGCCGCGCGGCAGCTCAGGGGAGAGCAGGGCTCCCTGGGGACAGGGCCTGAACCAGGTGGGAAGGGATCCACAATTTCAGTCTAGGCGACCTAACGGGGCAAGAGTGGGACATCTGGGCTGGAAGGAGGAGCCTAGCTCACCTCTGCGTCTGGCCCTGCCTCAGCTCTGGGGCACACTTTCCTCCCACCAAGGCTGGGGCCAGGAGCAGGAAACCATGCGCTTCTTGGGAGTATTGGGGGAAGACAGACACAGACCCAGAGAAACTTCCTTCCAGGCTGCCCACCGGTTTCTCACATCCGGACACAGAGCCTTAGCTCCAGCAGCCCAGGGACGTATGTTTGGGGCACACACCCTCAACCCCCCAGGTTTGTTTATCCAGGCAGTTGTGTCTGCTGCCTGGCCAAGCCACCCAGGCGCCTGAGTCCTGACAGACATAAACCAACCCACCCACCCTGGCAAAGCCCCTAGCGGCCCAGCCCTGCTATCCCAGTGTCCCAGCAGCCCGCAGCCCCTGCCCCACTCACATCATCCCACTTGATGAAGCGCTCCCCTTGGCTGAGATAGGCCTTCACCTTGGGGGGCAGCAGGACAGGGTTGAGCAGAGACATGGTGCCAAGTATTTTTCTTTGGAGAAACTGGACAGGCAGAGATGGGCAGGAGGAGAGCTAAGCTGGGCTCACATGTCACCCGCCCAGAGCCGGTCCAGAAGTCTGGGTGCTCCTACAGACCACGGGTGGTGACTGGGTGCAGAGCTAAGTGCTTGGGACAGAGGCCCAGCTGCCTTTTAAATCGGCTTCCTCCCGCCTATCTGCAGTGGCGGGCTGTGGTTACTGCTTCTGCCCAGGGAGGCTGGGCTCCCCTCCTCAAAGCCCCCGCCCTCGCTCTGTGCCTCAGCACTTCCTGCTCAGGGCTTCCTTCTCTGTGTTGTTCATGACTGTGAGGCAGGTCACAAGACCTGGTCCGCTTAGAGCAGGGGACTCCCAGACCCAGGGGTAGTCCCTGCTCCCCATGTGTGGTTGGGGGACTAAAGAAGTAATGATATGGGGCCAGCTGGGGATACTACCGCCCAGGCAGAGACTGAGGGGAGGAGGCAAGGAGATCACCAGTGAAGAGACCTCCACAGAGGTGGGGTCCAGAGCGTAGGGGTCTCTCCCAGAGACTTAGGAGGCTGGGGCAACCCTGGAGGTGGGAGCTGAGGGTGTGGCCGGGCCCGGTTGGGATTGAGCGCTTTGAATAAGCAAAGTTTGCTGAACACCCAGCTCTTCTTTCTCAACGCTTCCTCCACATGAAAATAAGGTGCAAGTGAGGCAATCATACCTACCACTTATGACCCTCTCCTCTTGGTCCTCCGGGCCTGGTTGAGACCTGGAACCTCTACTGACCAGCCACCCTCGGCACACAGCTGGTTGAGCAACCCTTGGCCACTAGCCTTCACTGGGATCTCCAGCCAGGCTCCCTCCTCTGCTCTGAGCCCAGACCCTGGGCTGAGAACACTTGAGGCAGGAGGCTACTTGGAGAGGCCTCAGTTCTGAGCACTTCCTCAGGCCGCATGGCCCTAACGCTGCCCCAGCCCAGGAAGCTCAGTCCTGACCCAGCTCAGCCAGCCCACTTCCTCTTGCTTAATCTGATCTGATTATCACCCTTGTTAATTCAGCTTGGGGAGCAGGGAGCTCTACGCAGGGCTTCCTTCCCCTCTCAGGGCCTGGCTTTCGACCCCAGGGTCCACCATGAGTCTGTGTGCCAGCCCCTGGCAACTAGGGAACCCTCGCCCAGGCCCTGGAACTGCTTCTCCTGGCCTCCCTGGGTCAGAGCAGGAGGATGGGGGCCAGTGGGGCTAGAGCTGGGGAGACTCTGGCCACAAAAATGACCTCCAGGAAAGGCATTCTAAAACCGTCATGGTGGAGCCTGGAGCAAGGCCTGACTGAGCCTTTGGAAGCGGCTTGGGAACCCTCCAGCTTCCTTGTCCTCGTCCCTCAGGACTCATCCTCTCTCCCTTCTCTCTGAGCCCTGTTGTCCCCCATTTCTCTTCCCCCGTCTCTCCAATCCTGGGCCCCTCCGGGGGCCCTCTGGTGTCCCTGCAGTTCTGATTCCCTCCCTGGGATCATGTTCCCTCTCTGTCTGTTTGAATGGATTTTGCAAGGGAAATCCCTGATCCTTCCCAAAGCCACTGCACCTGTCACCTGCAGCCACTCCTGGTCCTGCACCCACGTTCCTCCCTCTTATCTGGCCTGCAGCCATCAACCGGCTCTCCACTTTTGGCCTGGAAGGACAATTCCCTCCCTCCTCCTCATCTTGGGGAAGGAAAGGGGTGGGCGGGCTCCTCTGTTTTCGCAGGACTGGGGGTGCCACAGGGAGGCAAGGAGTCCAGGATTCTGTACTCTGACCCTTCCACTCTCCGGCTCTGAAGCTTGAGGCTTTGAATCCACAGAACAAATCCTCGCCCATCTTTACCCAGCGATGGCACTGCCCGGGCCCAGTTCTTGAGACCACCAACTGTGGCTTCCACAGGCCCTGTCTTTTCCTGCCCGTATCCTTGCGAAGCAGCTCTCAGAATGCAGGAAATTCACACACTGAGGGAAGTTGGGAAAACCTTCATCAGAGGTGTTTTTTTTTCTGTTCAAAATACACTGTGTTTGTTTGTTTTTTTAATGTGTATCAACAAAGAAAAGTACTATATAAAATAATGGTAGAATGGATATGGGGAAAATCAGGATGTCACACGCATACCCAGTTTGGGAACTGTGCTCCTGGGCTGAGCTGAGCAGAGGACTCCCCAGGCAGTCTGCCAATTTCTCTTCACCCCGCCCTCATCCCCAGGGCAGAAGGTGGAAGGGTGAGGATGCCCCCTACTGGGCGCACTTCTACCAGAAAGCATGTGCCTCCTGGGGAAAGGCTGGGATCAAGGGAAAGTAGATCCTCAGGGAAGTCACTGGAGGGTCTGTGTCAGCTGTGATCCCTGGAGACATGTACCCTGGAGAGTTTGGCATGTGTGAGCTTTGGGCTATACGAATCACTGAGAACTCACATGCAGCACGTGTTGCCTCCGAGGGAGATCCTGGTAGCCTGAGGCCTCAGAGGCCGGTTCCATATTCACTTGCTCACCTGGCAGCTTTGCGTGCAGGCCTCGTGCTTCGGTTTCCCAACCTGTGAGTCAGAAAAGTTTAGCGGTGGAAGTTGAACTCGGGTCTTCAGGTGACCCAGTTACCAGGCAATAAAGGAGTCGGGTTAGGTGGGTTTCTTATTCAATACCAGGGCTTATCTAGTGAAGCAGTGGAGTTCAGGAGCCTGTGTTGTTCCCTCTTCTGGAGTCTGTTTCCCGGCCTGACACATGGAGCCACATTCACTATTGTATGAACCCAGCCCCTTGTGATATTATTATTTTAGCAGACACTGCCAGGAGAAATGTAATTTCTTATTACTTCTTCAGTATATATTCTTCACTGGCTTGTTCTTTGGAGTTGTTTTCTGTTTGTTTGTTTGTTTGTTTGTTTGTTTGTTTTCCAGCAGTTCGTGTGGATTGGGGGCTGGACCCAGTCTCCCAGGGCAGGCTGAGTTAGGGCTGGTCCCGGTCACAGACTTGAAGCAGACTGTCCTCCAAGCAGCCAGAACACATGAAGTCGAGTGCCAACCTCCCACCACCTTTGCACCACCGTGGTCCCCACAGCTGATGAGTCAGGCTGAGAGTGAGGACCAGGAGCTGTCCACCCGCCTGTCTGTATGTGCAGTTGTGGCCCTAGATCCAGCCACCCTATGCACAGAGAGAGCTGAGTGTGAATGGAGGACACAAGCTGGGTAGCAGATGCTGAGGCTCTAATCCTTTAGGTAAGAGAGGGGAGGCCAACAAGGGTTCTTGGTAAAAACCCAGGGGGAAGACGTTGTCAGTCCTTCCAAACCAAGCCCTTCTAGAATCACAGAAGGAACCACCTGGGATTTAGAAGTGGAAATGAATCAGATCTGTGTATGTTTCCCTTTCGAGTGTCATTTTGGATCAAACTTATCTGGAGATGTAGTTGAGTGAACACTGGATCATTCTCAATAAACCTGGATTTTAATCTCAAACAGAGGAAAGGTTCACTGGGTGACCTTGGCAAGTTATCTGAGCTCTCAAAACTCTTAAGCTTTTGATCATTTCTAAGACCCCTTTCAGCTCTAAAAATCTCTCTTTCCAATCAGAAGAGCCAACCTAGAGATAAGAGCTATAGCTGGCAGGAAAGGATTGGTTCCTACCCCAGCAAGGGTGTTCTTAGACACCTTACTCATCTTCCCTACCTTTGCTTATCTGTCTGTGAAATGGACCCATTTTCCTATGAGTGATGAAAGTAAGTTAGATGATGTCCTTTGCCAGGCAGGCATGGTGCATGACACATAAGGAAAGCCCTCGGAAAGACTGATTGCTTCTGTCCTTATTTCTGTCCTCATCCACATTTTTATCAGGATCTGGGCAAAACCACAGTGAACAAGCCCCTCGACTTTGTGAATAGCAAGCAGGAAGTCAGTGAGAACATGGGATATGCTGGGAGACACACTTAGGATCCCAAAGCATCCTAACCTGCTAGAGTAAGAGGTTGAACCTCAAAGGTGAAATGAGGGCCTCGGGCCAAGGTGGAGGCATAGGTAGATACACTTTGTCTCTTTGCACAACCAAAAGAAGGATAACAATGAATTTAAAAACAAAAAATAACCGGAACTGCCAGAAAATCGAACTGTATGGAAGTCTGACAACCAAGGAGTTAAAGAAGAAACATTCATCCAGACTGGTAGGAGGGGCAGAGACAAGCAGCTGGGGCAGAGAGAACACATGGCAAGGTGGCTGGCAGATCGGACGGTCCCACTTTTGAGTGTGGAAACACTGGGAGAAACAACTGGGGAGTGAGAGAGACCATGCAACCCAGGGTTCTAGTGCAGGAAAAGAAAGCCTCAAAACCTCTACTGGTCAAAACCTATGGGGATCACAGCAGCAGGAGATACTGCCAGTCTCACAGGAGAGTTCGTTTGAGAGACCCACAGGGTTCTAGAATAAACACAAACCCACCCGCCTGGGAATCAGCACCAGAAGGTCCCAATTTGCTTGTGGGTAGCAGGGGAAGTGACTGAAAGCCAGCCAAGAGCCAAGCAAGTGGTATTGTTCCCTCTCAGACCCCTCTCCCACATACAGAGCCACAAGGCAGTAACATGGGTTGCCTCGCCCTGGCAAATACCTAAGGCTCCGCCCCTCACAACATTAATAGGTGCACAAGAAAATATGGCCCAAACAAAAGAACAGATCAAAGCTCTAAAAATAGAACTAAGCAATGAAGAGCTAGCCAACCTAACAGATGCAGAGTTCAAAACAGTGGTAATCAGGATACTCACAGAAATGGTTGCGTATGGTCGCAAAATGGAGGAAAAAAATGAAGGTTATGCAAAGTGAAATAAAGCAAAATATACAGGGAACCAACAGTGAAGGGAAGGAAACTGGGACACTAATCAATGATTCAGAGCAAAAGGAAGAGATAACCATTCAACCAGAACAGAATGAAGAAACAAGAATTCAAAAAAATGAGGAGAGGCTGAGGAAACTCTGGAACAACTTTAAACACTTCAACATCTGAATCATAGAGGTGCCAGAAGGAGAAGAGGAAGAGCAGGAAACTGAAAACTTACTTGAAAAAATAATGAAGGAGAACTTCCCCAATCTGGGAAAGGAAATAGACTTTCAGGAAGTCCAGGAAGCTCAGAGAGTCCCAAAGAAGTTGGACCCAAGGAAGTACACACCAAGGTACATCATTGTTATATTACCCAAGATTAAAGATAAGGAGAGAATCTTAAAAGTAGCAAGAAAAAAGGAGACAGTTACCTACAAAGGAGTTCCCATCAGACTATCAGTTGATTTCTCAAAAGAAACCTTACAGGCAAGAAGGGGCTGGAAAGAAGTACTCAAAGTCATGAAAGACAAGGGCCTACATCCAAGAATACTCTATCCTGCAAAGCTATCATTTAGAATGGAAGGGCAGATAAAGTGCTTCCCAGATAAGGTCAAGTTAAAGGAGTTCATCATCACCAAGCCCTTATTAAATGAAATATTAAAGGGACTAATCTAAGAAAAAGAAAATGATCAAAACTATGAACAGTAAAATGACAACAAACTCATAACTATCAACAACTGAACCTAAAAAAAGCAAAGACAAAAACAAACTAAGCAAACAACTAGAACAGGAACAGAATCACAGAAACGGAGAATACACAGAGGGTTATCAGTGGGGAGGGGGAAAGGGGACAATGGGGGAAAAGGTACAGGGAATGAGAAGCATAAATGGTAGGTACAAAATGGACAGGAGGAGGTTAAGAACAGTATCGGAAATGGAGAAGCCAAAGAACTTATATGTATGACCCATGGACATGAACTAAGTGGGGGAATGCTGGTGGGAGGGGGGATACAGGGCAGAGGGGAATAAAGGGGAGGAAAAAATGGGACAACTATAATAGCATATTCAATAAAATATATATGTATTTTTTAAAAAGGTGAAATGAACAGAGCTTTAACTGAGAGGTCTGGGCTTGGCTCCAAGACACCAACTGTACAAAGACAGGGTGGGGAAGTGGCAGCTTAGCAGAAGCATGTGTGAATAAAACTGAGGGGTTTTGCTGACAGCCAGTTCCATATGAGTCAAATGAAAAGGCTGCCAGAAACGCGGACAGTCTCTTAGGCTGCTGAATTGAAGTCGAGTACTGAGCCCAGTGACTCTCCATCTTAGTGTCAATCAGAATTGCCTGGGAAGCTCTGGTAACACTGTGTATCCCTTGCTGTGTACCCAGGCCCTCTGAATCAAGACCTGGGATGGGTGGGTATGGAGAGGGGAAGGGAAGGTGAGGAGTTGGGATGTCCAAAGGGTTTCACCCTTGGTTCCAGTGTGCAGCTAGGGTTCTAGAACCGAGGAAGACTCAGTCACATTCTCATTCCTGGCATGATGTACTCAGAGACTTCAGTTTAGTTGCTTTACATACCTGGAGGACATTTGGTGGGGGACAGCTGGGATGTAGGGTGCACACAACACTCTGTGAGGACTGGTGGAGGGAATTATGGCTTAGAAGACACAGGCAGCCGGGAGGTCTACCTTCAGATGGATGATATTTGTTCTCGTGGGTCCCCAAGGTTAGAATCTTAGGTGACTTAAGTGACTGTCTTAGGTCAGGTTTCCCATTAAACATTCTAAGGAAGAGATTTGCTTGCAGAAAGTTTATTGGGAGGTGTTCTCATAAACAACATGACATCTGAGGGAGTGTAGGAGACAGGAATGAGCCTTAGTTCAGGCTTGTGAAGTGTGGGCTATCGTTCCTACTATTACCTCCCTGTAAGTTTCCCAGAGAAAACACTCACCAGAATTCTGGAGGAGCTATTTCCACACCAAGCCAGCTTACCATATGAAGCACGTAGGTCTGAGCCATGTCAAGGGGCTACTGTCATGGTTGCTATGGTACGCCACCCAGATCCTGCCTTTGTGACCAAGAAACTTAATCCCCAAGTTGCTAGGGCTGTTGGCTGCTAATGGCTCATAGCTGAACCTCTCCCTGGACACTTCCACAGGTAGCTAGCTGTCTTGCCTGATTTCATGAGCCCTTCCTACTGGTAATCTGCCTGGTCAGTGTGAAGATTCAAAGGTCCAGCCCTCTCGCCTCAGTTGGGGCCAGGTCTGAAGGGTCATTCCAACCCCAGAGCTCCCCATGGAGGTGTCCTTTGCTGTGACTGCAACACTCATCAATTTATTCTTCTGCTCAATCCTGACTCCCACTACTGCAGCTTGTCTTGGTGTCACGACTGATAGTCAGCATTGTCCCCACCCCATTACCCATTCTAGATTCTATTTACCTTCAGCTTGTACCTCTGCTGCTCTAGGTGGCTTACCTGGTGGCATTCCTGAGGGGTCTGAGCCCCTAATCACCATGCCCTTCGCAAACCAAGCTTCTGAATTTGTCCATTTACCGTCCATTTTGGGCAAGGGAGTACCAAGAGACACCCCAGTGCATCACCTGTGTGTCAAACATATTCTTCCCTAGCCCCCCTATGTAGCAGCAGCCCTATCTTTCTAAAAGATCAGGGTCAAGTACCCTGCCAGGAAGTGACTCTTTTCTTTGCCTGCTGGTGCCTTGGCACAAAGAGTCTGAAGGGTGGGAAGCAGCCACACTGAACGTTTATGGAATTCTTGTTCTGTCTCCTGCTGGAAGTGTTCTGCCTCTAGGACCTAGATTCTTTAACCCCAGAGAGCCTGGAACTATAGGAATAAGAACCACAAATTCCAAGCCCCCCACCAAGGGTCACTGGGATTGATAGTAAATTAGACTATTACTCCTTTCATCCCTTCCTAGACCAATGTATTTTAGCTGTTGGACCATAGCACCACCTCATAGCTATTGGATGGGGTGTATACTTGATGCTGGAGCATGGTGTCCCACCATCTCTAAAATGGTGCTTCAGCTGCACCTTTGAAAGGCTGTTCTTTTACTTGATCAACTCTGTTCACCAGTGGGCAACAGAGTATGTGATATGCCCAGGAGAGTCCACGACTCTTTTGCTGTAAAGTGGAGCTCTTGATTTGATGCAACTTTATGTGAGATCCCAGTGGATCAAACACTCTTTAAGCCTTTAGGGAGTGGTGCTGCTTGAGGCCTTTGGCAAGGGAGAGAAATCTATATCCAGAATATATGCCCATTCAAGTCAAGATGAGTTACCAACCCTTCCAGAATAACTGATAGGTTGTTGTGAGACAAATGAGATAAGAAATGTGAATGCTTAGTATGGAGCCTAGTGCATAATAAGAGCGTGGGTGTCGCTGCTGTTGCAATTGATCAGAACTTTCCAAAGCCTGAGAAGGCTGCCTCAGGAAGCAAAGTACACCATCGCGGAGGGTCTTTAAGCTGAGGCTGAAGAGTGCTCCACAGGGGTGTTGTGTAGAAGGTTCTTCGGTCTGCAGGTATTTACAGAAGATGACCTTTGGGGCCCTTTCTGTCCCCAACCTGCCTTTGATGCTCTGATTTCTCTCGCTCTCTCTACCCCTAGTGGGAGAGACACTTAGACAAGCGTATTCACTATCAGGCCACTAGGGGGCCATTTAGTTGCCTGCAGCAGGAATGCACTAATGGTTTCTTAATGGCTCAGGCACCAGGGAGATCAAGCTCAATTATATCTGAAAGCAATTTGAGTTCGTAGGGTAAAAGACACTATGTAAATCCAGATAATAAATAGGGTTTATTGATGATAGGTTAAAGAATTTGGCACCGTTTAGTTTGGAGAAAAATAGGGTGAGAGGAATTGAATTAGTGCTTCAAGTGTATTTATTCTTTAGAAGAGCGTGGCATGCTGTTTTCTGCTCCCCGAGAACCAAGCAAGAAGAAAGAAGTTTAATTTGCAACAGAAGAAATATGGAGTGAATTCAAGAAAGACGATAGAAGGAAGCCTTGGGTTGACTTTACCTGGAATCTTTCAGAATAATTCGCCCCGGTATAGTTGGTATGATCAGTCCTGCCAAGAAAGCCGGAGAGCAGGGGAGAGAAGAAGAAAACATCCGGAGACCATTCAGGGATTTTAACTTAACAGGCCACCCTGCTAGACAAGCTGTGACCCGACCTGGGAGCCAGACGGGGAAGGAGTGGTTGTCTTTTTCCCATCAGCCCACAGAAGACAATACACACTCCCAACTTCCAATGTTCTTGAAATTTCTCAGAAAGTGAAAAGGCAGACTGCTCCTGGAAACAGCGTCCAGTTGGCCACTGCTAGTGGCAAACTCACACCGGGGCCTCAGGAATGAGAGTGAGAGGTCGAGTTATAGGCCGTTGGTTCCCTCAGCCATCGGCACACGCAGCTCTGGTAGCCACCTGACTTCTGTGTGTAAATGGTCAGAACTTTCCAAAGCCTGAGAATGCTGCCGTAGGGAGCAGACAAGGTTTACCACCATGGAGGGTTTTTAGCTGAGGCTAAAGAGTGTTCCATAAAGGTGCTGTGTAGGAGGTTCTAGGGCCCGGGGGGAATATACAAAAGATGACCTTTTGGGCCCTTTCTGTCCCCACCCTGCCTTGATTCTTTGATTTCTCTCTTGCCCTCTGCTTGCCCTTAGTCGGGGGCAGGGCAGCAGTGTCAGGGAGGGGCTTCCTCATAAAGAGGCACGGTGTCTGTATACCAAAGGTTCCTGTGGAGGATGAGGGGAAATGGGAAAGGCGAGAGGATCCTGCCCCACAGAGGCAGAAGTGAGGAGTCAGGTTCACATCTGCAGGGGCAGGACTGGGCGGTGGGCTGTTCACCCAGAGAATCCCATCACGACCACAGTCCTCTCCCCACATACATTCACACAGGCACAGTCTCCCACAGCCATTGAGACACCCAAGCGGTCCACACACCCAGTTCTGGGAACACAGGAAGTAGAATTCAAGGAGGAGGGAGCCAGAAATTCTGGAAAGCCTGTACAGAGAGAATTGGAAGGAGAGAAGGCAGGAGAGAGGAGGGTGGAAGGAGGGGAAAAGACGCAAGGAAAAGCTGCTGAGAGCCTGAGCGTGGGGAGGGGTCGTCAGAATCGACCTGAAGGAGGACAAACCTTACATGGGAAGGGAGTGAGGGAACAAACTCCCAGGCTCTAAAGCCTGGAGAGGGTCAGAGAGGGGAAAATCTCTGGGAGCCGCTCCACGGGTTCAGAGCAGTCAGTCCCTTGACCTGGGATTGGAAGCCCCGAAAAGCGGGACCTGAGACCTGTTGCAAACTGGCACTAAGTGGAAAACCAGCTTAGCACGTGGTACTGTCTGGGAGGCTCTGAAAGGTCTGGGCATCCTGACTCCTGGCTCTAAAAGCACAAGGAATCGGATAGACTTCAGCAAAGCCCCGAACCCCAGGCGGGCCGGGGAAGGGGATGGGCCGGCACGGATGGGGCCGGTGGGGAAGGGGTGCGACCACCCGTGACCACATTGTTAACTGCTCATCCTTGTCTGCCTACGCCGGACGTGGGCTAGACTCGCTAAGTACAAAGAGGCCTGGACGACCCGCACGGAGGGTACGTGGAGCGGGGCGCAAGCCGAGAGCACAGGCGTGGTTATCACCCCTACTCTGGGGGTAAACTGAGGCGGCCTCGGGGCCGAAGCTGCTTCTGCTATTCCACCTGTCACTTGGGACAGGACCGAAAGGAGAGGTGCCAGCGTTGAAGGCACCGCACTCCGAGCGCCCTCCCCTCCCCCTTCCGCTCCGCACTCCGCCCCGAACGACGCCGTTCCCCTGTTAAAGAAGCGCCGGGGTTCCCACCCTCGCCGCGCCAGCCCGCGTGGGGCTGCGGCGACGTTGCCCTTTTAAGAACCAGCCCCCTTTAACTCTCTCGTAACGGGGTGTCCCGGCGGGGCTTGCGGCGCCCGAAAGAAGCCCGCCTCCCCGCGCGGCACTTCCGGACCCCGGCGTCGCCCTTTTAAGAGGCAGCCCCCAGCAGCGCTCTCCCCCGCCCGCTGTTGCCGGCGCGCGAGGCGGGGGAGCCCGGCGGGAGCGGAGCGCGCTGTCCGCGCGGCCACTGGAGACAGAGCGGCCAGCGGCCGGGCAGGCGGCGGCGGCGGCGGATGGGGACGCGGAGCCGGGCGGCAGTGGCGGCTGTGGCTGTGGCGGCGGCGGGGAAGCAGCTGACGGGCCGGCGGCGGCGGCGGCGCTGGCGGCGGTGACTGGTCCAGGCCCCGGCTGCGGCTGCAGCGACGCGGTGGCGGGCTGCGGGCGGGCGGCGTGAGGAGCGGCGGCGGCGGCGCGCCAGGCAGCCAGGAACCGAGGGCGCCGGGCCGCCCCTTGCCCAGTCCTCTCAGGCCGCCAGGCCCCCTCCAGCCGGGGCCGTGGAGCACCGGGGCAAAGGCCGGGGCCCCCCCATGAAGGAGCGCGACGCGGCCCCGGCCGAGCGGGGCAAGCCGGCCACCTACACCGGGGACAAGAAAGCGAAGATGGCGGCCAAGACCAACAAGAAGTGGGTCCGGCTCGCCACCGTGTTCGCCTACGTGCTCTCCGTCTCTCTGGCCGCCATCGTGCTCGCCGTCTACTACAGCCTCATCTGGCAGCCGGTGGGCGCCGGGACTTCGGGGGGAGCCGGCGGCCCGCCCCCGGGCGGCTCCAACACCACCGGCCCGTCTGGGACTTCGGGGGCGGCGGCCGCGGGGCCCAACGCCACGGGGTCGTCCAGCCGCGAGGCACCGCGCGACGCGCCCCCGCTGCAGGCGGCGCAACCCACGCCTCCTGAGCCCTCTGCCGACAGCCCCATGGCCGGGCCGCTGGAGCGGCCGCGGGGGCCGGAGGAGGACGAGGAGGAAGCGGCGGCGGCGCCCGGGAGTCGCTGAACCCCTCCGCCCTGGGGACGGCGGGGAACCATCCTCCCCAAGGCTGGAGGCTGGACTTTGCAGCCCGACGGGGCGGAGAGCCCGCTGGAGTGACCCTCACGGGAGCGGACGCCCCTCCACCCACGACGGTCGCCGGCTTGTGGAGGCGAGTGGCCTACAGCTGGACCTTCACCCAAGGGACCACGATTCGTCTGGGACTCGCAGTTTGGTCTTCCCAGGCCCGTGCAGCGGCGCCGGGGCCCTGAGCCATAAGGGCGTTGGGGGAAGGAGTGGGGAGATCCCAGCACCGAACCCTTCTGTGCCGCTCACACTTGTGTATCCTACGTGTAGGGGTGACTCAGGCTTTCCCCCCAAGACTCAGGGGAAGGAGGGAGCTGTAGGGGCTCTTCAATAAGCTGAAGCTCTCGGAAGGAGGAGGGCACCAAAAGTAGTGGAGCTCAGGTACGTCAACCTAGTTGCAGTGGCCACAAACGCATTTAATTTATAGATCCCTGTATATAGTTGTTGACATATGCACTAGAAGCTATTATTACATAGAACAATACAGTATATATCCTCCCACACCCTGGGTAGCTACTGACCGATGGGGCCAGGCAAGGGCTATTTGCTAAGCCCCCAAGTGCAGCTAGCCAGAGGGCACAAACACTGTTTTTTCCATCACCTACTCTTTCCCCTGTTCCCCCTCCTATTTCAGAAAGAAAGGCTTATGACACAAGAGTGTAATCATTCTTAGACTTGTTGAAAAGATAGTGGAAAACCTTAAGAAAAGTAGAAGCCATTTAGAGAGGGTGGGGAGTATACTGGTCTCCTCCTCGTCCCCACCCGAGTGCCCTCACTTAAGAGGTTTCCTGCTGCACCCTAGGTATATGGGTATGGGCCAGGGGAGAAAGAAGGGAAAGAGCAGTGCCTCTGTTCTCCAGTCCATGACCTTCTCATCGTTTTTTTAGGAAGAGCAAACTTTGTAAGATCGACTCACAAGTGTTTTATCTTTTACTCCCTAAAATCTCATCTTGCTCCATTAATCATCCTAGCCTTCCCTCTTTTATGAGCTTGTAGTGACAATGCTGCCCTGCGATTAGGGTGAAATCTGTTGTGAAACCAGAGCTTTGAGCATGTTTAAAAGGTGGGCTTCAAACTTAGAATTGTGCTTTGATAGCCAATTAATAGACCAGCAGTGGAAAAGTTAAATTGGCTTGTCTTTACCTCTCCTGATGGACTTAATACGCAGCCTGTACTTCTATTAAGATGAGAAACGTCAAGGGAAATGACATTTGTTTAGCTCCCGGGCAGCAAGAATTATACATCCTCAGTTCAGATTCCATTTCTTTCTGCCACTTGCTTTTAGGCAATCGAGTGTGGTAGTGACCAGATATCAAACCCGTTAGTGTTTCCTTTTTGGGAAATGAGGCACTTTAAAAAAGGACAAAAATTTAGCCACCTGAGTCCGGAAACCGGCTCTCCAGTTTTCTGGCCTACATGCTAGTTAGCTCTGATCCAAGTTTATGGGATGAACAGCCTTGCTTTAAGCCATGTCCTGTTGTGAGCAAGAAAATAGCAGCTGAGCTGTCGGAGCCTGGGGGCAGGCTGGTAGCACCCCCAAGGTGTCTTGGCTGGAGATGATTTCTGAGCAGCTGACTTGACTTTGGTCATTAGAAAGCCTCTGAGGCCTTTTAAAATTTTTGGTGGGGGCCTGGGGGGAAGAATCATAAACTGTCACTTTATAACTTCAATAATAGTCTGTAATTTATATTTATTGTGTGAATTTTTAGTCCTATATTTTAATAATTTAATAAATTGGTCTCTTATTCCAAGAATTCTTTGAACTTGCAGGAGAACATCTGAGAGTCCAATCCCCTGTACCCACCCTGACCCCTGCATTTTGGACTGTTTAATCCACTCTGGGATGGATCAAAGAGTCTAAAGGAACCACTCATAGGTCCAGTTGCTGGCCTCCTGACTCTAAAGCCTTCACTGGAATTGGGACATTAGTTCCAGCTATAGCTGTGAACATGACCAGAGACATTATTTATAATTCAGCCATTTAAGATATACCTGTACTCAAAAAGTCTTGTATATTTTTTAAAAGTTTTATTTTTCAGGTGAACAAAAATACATTCTAAGAACTCCACGAAAGCTGTGTAAGTTGATTGTTTTTCTTTTCAAACTTCTTTGGGAAGGAGTAGAGGCTGAAAAAGGAAATGGCCTGAGATGTGGATGGGTGGTAATAAACAGGGATAGTAGGGGGGAAAATTGCCCTCATGTTCTCTGTGCCCGATGGCTTGACTGAATTGACTAGTGAAGGGTGGCGGGATCCATCTTCGGAAGCAATGATGGGGTTGGGGGAACAGTGATATCTAGCTTAAAAAGGTTGAAAAAGATTCTGCTTTTAAAGGACTGAGCAGATACCTAACTGAGGAAGCTAAGGGACCAGTCACCGTGCATATTAAGAATTATTGCAAATATTTAGCTGGCTGAGAGCATCACTGTTCTCACCTTTAAACAGACCATTGGCCCCTAGATAACTCAAGAAATGCAAACACTGGGAAAGACACACTGAGGAGTCTGCAGTTGTTGGGTCAGAGCTTTGTCCACAATGAAGGAAGTGAAAGCCAAATATGGCTGAGAGAAGCTTTAGGTTGCTTCAAAGGTGAGGCTCTTTCTCTCCCTAAAGCAAACAATAAAAGATGTGTGGGTGAAAAGTACAAAAATGAGGGGTTAGTTACGCAAAATGCATAGCGAGCAGTGGAGCTCAGTTCATTATTAGGCAATGCTGCCCAGTACCCAACCAGAAGCCAGTGTTGGTGGGGCTGCCTGGGGCCCGCACTTCTCCAGAGCTGTTGAGGGGGGTGGTTGCTGTGTTTTTACATCACCTCATAGTCTACAGGAGAGCATGGAAAAAGTCCGCCTTTTATTTCCATCTTCAGCCTACACAATGGGTTTCTGTGAGAGGTCTTGGTAAAGCAGGGCAGAAGGGGAGGGAAAGCGTTTCAAGGTTCTCCTAGTCAGCCCCTCCTTTCTGTAGACGGTGACCTGCGGCTTTTGCAGCTGCACCAGGCTTCACACCATGGGCCTGTACAGCAGTGTGAGTGGCTGGCACCTGCTGGCCAATGAGAAGGACCCTGTTCTGTGGAACAGTTGGTGGGGAGCAGTGGTCTGAATAGCTTTATTTTCAAGGGTTAGAAATTAGCTGCAAAATTATCCATTGGCTTTTGAGCCAGGAAGGAGAGTTTTGTGCAAAGGGGGTTACTTTCTTTCAATTGCTTTTTACCTGTGCCACCAGGATCATTTCCAGGTGTTTGCTTATATTAGAAGTTACCACATGCTCTTATTCCCTGACAGCCTGAGTTTGAAGGAAGAGATAATCCTCTTTTGAAAGTGAAGTGTTGGAGGATAGGGGCCAGGAGTTTGCTAAGCCCATTGCACTGAGTTTGTGTGGGTATCATTTCTCCCCCATGGATGATGAGGTACAAAGTGTTTTTCTGAAATTTTAAGCATAAGAAATATTTCTCTTCCTAAGAGCTCTAGATTTCTGCACAGTATGAGACCATTTTCTGTCTACCTTTTTTTTTTTTTCCAGTTTTCACCAGGGAACTCTAAGATAGTGTGTTCTTTAGTTGAGTATTTATATCCTGTTTCGAAATGCTAAGCAGAGAGCATCTACTTGTTTCTACATGTTTCTTTAAGGGGAACTGAAAGGTCAGCTCCCCAGCTTCAGGGCTACCACAGCTATTTAAAAGGGGTAATAATTGTCCTCCCCTTCCTGTCTGTGGAGAATGGAGGTATTTCTGGAATTGCAGTTGCAGTAACAAAAGGGCAAGAGCTGTACTCTCCTCCCCTCCCCACCCAGGCGGGTTTGAGGGAGGGACCACAATGGCTTTGCTAATTTCACAGGACCAGCCCTAACTCAGTGCCTGGCACAGTAGTAGGTGCTCTGAGTTCGTTGCCGCTTACCTGGTTGATCACTGTGTTAGATGGACTGGTTCTTTGTGTCATTGTGGTGTCACTGTCATAATCCACTTGTGGACCCACATCCATAGTCCATAATCTGGTTCAAGGGAGTGGACTGATTGCTAAAGAGAACCCCTGGAAAACACAGTTGCCCTGGCCATTCTAGTCGCCGTCTTCCGTATTTCCAAGTTCAGGGGCTCGGGCTCGGTCTGCCTGTTCTTTCCAGGCGCCAGTCCACAGCTGTATTCCATGTGGTGCTTAATGGAGGCAACAACGAATATGTGATCCGTTCAGTGTCTCCTCTGTTCTGGCCCTATGGTGTAATGTTGAGCTATAAAAGTGCCTGATCCATCAACAGTTTTTTGACCACATCTGTTTTACTTGCTGACATGGCCTGTGGGTTTCTGCTGCCAGAAAACCTATGTTATGCTCTTTGTTGCCTCCAGAAGCTAATTTTAAAAATAGGAAAACAAAAACTTTTTTTTTTTTTTACTACACAGCCAGGCTCTACTACGTTCTCCATCCTAAGTGCAGAAACCGCATGGCTCCCACGGTGCATGTGAGCCACCTGGCCAGTAAGGAGCACGGAGCCACACCGGTTTCCCTGTTCTGCTCTGTAACCATAAGGGACCAGAAGATTACCACAGGTCTCACCCTCAAGGAATTTACAGTCATACCAGTAAGAACCTACCCTTGTTATACCCTGTTTTCTTAACTTCAGTAATCTGTTTTAGCAGTAGCTTATCAGTTAAACAGGAATAAGATTCTAACTTAACTTCGATTATTTTCCATAAGCCACTACCATTAATTCAAAAACTATTTACTTAGTGTCTACAGTGTGCCAAGGGAGCCTCAAAAGCCCCAAAACCAACTGTCCAAAAAAGCAATTACATTGATTACCACGGATTTCCTTTTAAATATACCTTTCTCTGCTACCTCCGTAGTGTGCCGAGTCATGAGTCGAGGTCTCCCCACACTGTCTTCCGGAGGCCACCTGCTCCCTCAGATGCTGGTCAGTCTGGGCCACATTGTGTCACAGCGGCTGGTGTCTGACCCTTAGGCAGCTCATACTGTCATGAAGACCTGGCTGGGAGGCAGCATGCTCTTGGGAAAATAGAAGCCCCGAGGACTCAGCCGTGGCCACTGGTTATGGCCCTTGACCCCTCTCTTTCTCCCTCACTGAATGGGACTTCATGAGAGCAAATGGAAGTGATAGACGTGACAGGGCCTGGAAATCTTGGGAACAAAAGTACCGTGTACATACATGAGGTGATATATTTTCAAGGGAATGTCTGTCCCTTTGGGAAAAACTGATGCAAGGAAAGCAATGTGAAGGGGCCGGTAGCAAGCATCACACCAGTGCCGTGACCGTCAGCATCGGCACCACTGGGAACTTGGTCGACATGCCATGGCTTGGGCCCCATCTCAGACCAAGTGAATGGGAAAGTCAGGGGATGGAGCCCAGCACTGTGTTTTAACTAGCCTTCCGGGTGATTCTGACGCACACTAAAATTTGAGAACCACTGGCTCAACCTTTCCCTCTGACCCTGTAAGTTAGGGTATTTCTGTTTTGGCAGATGATTATCAAGGGGGGCTTTTGATGCTCTTTCTCGGTTGAAGCTAGCTGCCCTGCTCGGGAGAAAGGAAATGCTGTGTTGCCAGAGTTTGCAAGAAAAGAGGAAAAAGCCTCTATTGTTGGTTATTTTTGACAGTTGCGGGAGAACTTGTCCTGGAGAGCTTGTTAAGGAGGAGGCAGGCCTAAAAGAATCCTCCCCTCCTTCCCACAAAGGTATTGATGTGCTTGCCTCACCTCCTTCCCTGGGGCCTGCTGCTCCTCCAGCCAGGCCTTAAAAGGAGCAGTGGGTGCCACATTTGTTCCTTCTGGTGCCAGGTCTGCGCAATTTCACTTCCCTGGCGTCGAGTGGATGCTTAATGAGAGGCTGTGACGTGGGCCAGCAGACTTGTTGAAGAAAAGCAGCCTCAGTCTGGGCCTTATGCTGGCTCCTCTCATTGCCTTTTCCAGCCTTGAATTCTTTCCCTCAGGGAGGCTGTGGTCACCCAGTGTCAGCCCTTCCCTGGAAGCCCCGATAACCCACGCTCAGAGGCTCAGAGATATGCTTGCTGGGGTCTGCGGACACTGATAAATGACTCGAAAGGCAGAAGTGAAGTGGTTGGTGTCTTTAGTTTCTCCTCCTATTCCCTTGACCCCCTCTGATTTGGTGCCCAAAATAGGAAGCTATGGGGATTATTGCCATTTTCTTTGTTCTTTTTATGGGGGCTGGTACCAGCTTTACCTGTTACTCCTGTCTCTATGGCCAGGGTTGGGACTAGAGTCGACGAGTGGTTGAACCTTCCCAACTTGTGCCTTGTTATGTAGCTGGGGATCGGCTGCTTCCTGGGATCCCCAATTATCCATCCCTTGACCATAAGAAAATATAGTTATGCTGCTCCTTTGGGTGGCAAAACCCAACACTAGGAGGCATGAGCAAACTCTACCAGGGAGTTTGTTTCTGAAGGAAATTTTTAAAAAGATTTTTTTTATTTATTTTTAGAGAGAGGGGAAGAGAGGGAGAGAAACATCCATGTGAGAGAGACAACATTGATCAATTTGCCTCGCATATGTGCCCCAACCAGGGACCAAACCCAGGCACGTGCCCTGACTGGGAATCAAGCTTTGCAGAACAACACCCAACCAACGTTAAAGAAATAAAAACTGGTGGAAGTTCATGAGATTCCTACTGATGTGAACAGAGGGAACGAGGAACCACTCTGAGCTGTGGGAGCCGAGGTGTAAAGTTAGGCGGAAATGTTTCGGACATCCTTGGGATCCCCCTGGTGGGAGGGACAAAGAACCCTCTCTGTAGGAGGAGGGTCACTTCCTGAGGCTTTGACTCAACTACACTCCCCCAGATGAAAGCAGCTCATTGTCCTGGAATGCTGGTAAACTTTATAAACCATCCCTTGTTTCTCTGAGAGTGTACTGACACCAGTGAAAATGAGACTAGAAGAGAAGTTAAAGGAAAAGATGGAAAACAAAGTAGACAGATCACACCAAATAGCTACTTCATTTATTCAACAAATATTTACTGAGCGCCTGTACGCTACTGTTAATAGAGTGCCTACTGTGTGCCAGGCATATGGCTCATACTCTTATCTTTCATTTTCCGAACCACCCTTCAAGGTAGGTATTACCAGCCCCATGTTGCAGATAAGAAAACAGGCTTTTTGAGGTTAAATTGACCAAGGTCATCCAGCTAGCAGATGGCAAACCGGATTCAGATTCAATCTGTCAGATTCTAAGACCCGTGTTTGTGCCACTCTGCCATGCTGCTGTCGTCAAAGAACGTGCCTCCCGTGCAGTAGAGTTTGCGGCTGCCCTCTGTGGGGGTTATGGGCCCAGGGCAGGGATGCCTTCTGCCTCTTCTGCTCTTGTTTTGAGGCCTCAGGTAAAGCTGTCATCTCCCTACTGGCTTTCTACCACCTCCTGTGCCCTCCCTTCTCAGTTCCTTCAGCTCTGTGCCTGGGTTCCCGATAGCCATGTCTCATGAAGAACCTCCCAGCTTTAAGAGCAATCTCGTTTGTTAGTTGGAAAGGAGAAGGGATTCCAAAAGGAAGGCTCCCAGCCAGTCCTTACGGGTCCAGGAAGAGAGAAAAACAGCCTTCCGTGACCCTGAGGCTTGTGGAGAGGTGTCTCCCCGTTTCCCTCCTGGTCCACATCTGGTTCCATCCAGGAGCAGGAGGCATGGCTCCCTTTAATCTGAAGGACCCCCCCCTTTTTTTTTATTAAAGCTCAGTGATACTTGCCTTGCCCTACAATCTTCCTCCAGTGAAGGTGTCCTGGGCCATTCTTCATTCTCTCAAGCCCCTAGTGGCTCCTATGACATCCTTTCCCCTAAGGTCCTTCCGAATGTTCCCCTCAGGGAAAGAAGCCCTATCTCTCCATAGCCCTTCTGCCCAGCTTTCTCTCTTGCTTATGTCCTGCGGTGAG
Organism: Mormoops blainvillei; assembly: GCA_004026545.1. NCBI lineage: Eukaryota > Metazoa > Chordata > Mammalia > Chiroptera > Mormoopidae > Mormoops > Mormoops blainvillei. The sequence continues at coordinate 50,124 of PVJD01004861.1, read as the reverse complement.
GTCTGTCAAAATGCTAAATCCCCATCCTATAGTCAGACATGCCTTGACACATCTGTACAGTTGGAAGCATTGGGGGTTGGTAGCAGTTTGGGAATCTTAGAATTTGAGTTCTTGATCACAATTATTTTTGGAAACACCTGCATTGAAGGGCCCTGCCTGAACGTGCTCTACCCCAGCTCCATCCTTTGGGAATCATGGATTCCAGGGCCATGGCCATGTTCCAAAGCCATATTTGTGTGACTTCAAGGCAAGAAGAAAACTTGAACTGGGACCCTTTCATTCTTGCCAATTCATTTCACAGGGGTCTTCCTCCCATGTGCATAGGAATGTTCCCAAGCCTTTCCAAAATCCCTCTGATCAACCCCACACCAAGCTCTTTCTCCCTCTTCACCTCATCTCATTCCCACCCAACTTTCTCACTCGACTACAGGAAGTTGGCACCACCACTCACTGGCCTCTCAAGCATCTTCCTAGTTGCCTCAGTTTCCCACCCAGCTCCAAAGCCAAGCAGATTCCACCAATGGAGGCAGCACTTCCCCATCCTCTGCATATCCAGAAACAAGCCATGAAGAGTCTAGTCTGTCTTTGCCCCAGCCCTCCACATATGCTAGTCCAAACCCTTACTGCTCAAAAGTGTGGTCCAGGAACCAGCAGCATAAGCATCGCCTGGAGAATCAGTAGAAATGCATATCCTCAGGTCTACCCCAGACCTACGGAATTAGAATCTGCATCACCCTGCCCCTTAACATGTGAGTAGCACTGCCTTAAACAACATGATCCCCTCCTCGCGCTTCCTGAATAGTTGGGGAGGGTGGATTGAGAACCAGTGAGGAAGCCCAGGCTGCAACCCCACGGTTAAGGCCTCACTTTGTCAATGGAGAAATCCTGGGGACCATCCGGACAGTCCCTAGAGAACCTAGGGAGGCACCCTCAGCAGACAGGAACAACTATGGCGGGACCAGAGAGGAGGAGAGCAGAGGGGCCACGTAGAGAGATCCAGGCAAGGGCTTGGGGGCAAAGGGTACACACAAGGAGAAGGGGAGAGGTACCTGCCTTTGCTGGCAGGGGTGGGATGGCTCCCTTTGGGCTTCTACCACCAGCCCCAGCCCCTGTCCCCGTCAGGCACCGACAGCCAAGAACGGCTCCTGCTGCGCAGCCTGGATCTGCCCAGTGACTGGGCTTCTTCCCTCCCTCTTGCTGGCAAAGTCGCCATCGCCCACTGGCTGCATTGCTGGTAGTGGGTGCTCAGGAAATGTTTGTTGAATTGAGAGGAAGCCACAGCTTGTGCAGAGTCTGGATAATTCACCAGACGGTGGGCCTCAGAGGAGGGGCAGGAATGGAGACTTAAGTAGGAAAGACAAGTCCCGATGCCCTATTTAGCTGGAGTTGCTATTTCTTCTCTCTCAGATCCTGTTTGAGTCCTTGCTTTTGCCTGACCGTGGTTTAGCGAGGTGGTGGGGTGAGGAAGCAGGAGATGGCAGGAAGTGCCCCTGGGCTGCAGGACTGCCCTCTGACCCCCATTTAGCATGCACTCCGTGCCTGACCTGGTGTGGGGAGGGGGTTCCCTGACGGTAAGCTCACCCACCCACTGTGGGGAGAGGAGGCTCTCTCCTCCCCACCCAACCTCACCCCATTTCAGAGAGGAGACCTTTCCAGGGGAGACCTTAGCTCTGCTCTTGTAGCCCCAGCTCAGCCCCTGCTGACTGTGACGTCCCTTTTTCTGGGCTTCGGCCTCCTCTTCCAGAAAGGCAGAAGGCTTCTGGCTGATTGGTGAGATTACCCCTGGTTTGGCCATCCTGACTCTGGGGCTGTGAGTCACCTGGGCCTAAGTCAGAGGTGAGGAAAATGGCCCAGGCCTGGGCTGGTCATGCCAGCTGCTGAGGCTGCCTGCACCTGAGGAGCTGGCAGCCGGGGAGGAAGCCCATGCAAGGCAGGTGCTAAGTGCTTCTCATCCTTGCTTTCTTGCTATGGGGGGTGAGGGGGGAGCTTGCGGCCTAGGCAGCAGCAGATCCAAGCAAGACAGGGCTTACCAGCCTCAGAGACCAGCTCTGGCACAGGACTACACCGGGGGCTGTAACTGCAGGTGAAAACACTCATGTGCTCAGAGGTGTGCACATGAGGTGCAGGGAAGGACAGCTCCTTGCCCTCACAATGTCACTGGGCCAGAGAATTTGCCAAACCTTTCAGCCAGACTGCCACAAGCCACCAGCAACTAGACACCCATCACAAAGAAGGCTCTTGACTGTGTTCTTCTCTCCTCCTCTCCCCAGCCTGGTCGCCCGGCTCCCAGAGGCCTGGCTCAGCATCTCCCTGTGGGGCCAGGGACCCCTGTCCTGCCCCTCATACCTGCTCTGCCCCTTACTCTTTGGCCAGTTCCTCTGGGGGGCCTGCTTCGTGGTGCCAGAGCCTGCTGGGCCCCAGCCTTGCCAGGCCCGTCTTTTCTGGGTTCTACCGGCCCTGTTCCTCTTTGTGACTCAGAGCAAGTCTGGACTTCCTGCTCAGCCTGGGGGTCATTCCACCCCAGGGGCTGCGTGGAACCATCCGGCCAGGACACAGATCCCTCCTGAGCCCCAGGCCTTGGACTGAGCACATCCACGCTCTTCCCAGGCCCAGGACTACTGGTGCCTCCTAGAGAGAGGTCAAGGGGAACCAAGTCAGAGGTTTGTGGAGAGCCAGGGACTGGACTGGCTGTTGAAGGTCCTGGCTCCCCCTTCGGCCCCTCTGGGGATGCTGGAGCTGGGCTGGTTGTCGGGGTGCTTGGTGGTCCACCTTGCTCCGTCCTGCTCTGTGTCTGTGCGTGTTCCTTCTTGTTCAGAGTCTGGCTGGTGCTTTGACTTCCCTGAAACAAGAGATCGGCCCTGTTGGCTGGCAAATCCAGGGCTCATGTCCCTAGCCCGCTCCACTCTCTGTCCAAGTACCCACCTCCTGGCTCTCCACCTCCTCCTTATCTTCCTTTGTCTCCCACCTGTAGAAACACAGCACATGGCAGGCCCCACTCTTACCCATCCCACTTCACCTCACCAGCACCAGAGTCGGTGGCTTATGTTCCCCAGGGTTCGGGAGCATCAGAGCCAGAACAAGGCCCCTGGATGCTTCTCTCCCAGCCTAACTTGCTCCCCAGATGCAGCTGTTGCCTCTGAACACTGCCCTCCTTAGCCCCCTCCCCGGCCCCCAGCTGCTGTTTATGCCAAGCCTGCAGCACCTTGAGTTCTCTGGAGACTCCAGGCGTGTCCCTGCCTGTGCTGCCTGGGAAAGGCACCTGACTTCCCAGGGGAAGGTAACTGCTGTGATTACCACCAACCTCCCCGGGCACCAGGCCCCTGCTGCTGCTGCCGCAGGCACAGCCTTTGCTGATGGCCTCTCCCTGCATCTTATTAACCTGCTACCCGGCAGCAGTCAGCAGTCAACCAGGAGGCAGAGGTCCCAGAGAGGGCTGGAGCAGGCACCAGACCAGTGCGGGTTCTCAACTCCCAGAGCCGAAGGAGAGCCAGGAAATCAGGAAGGCTAGATGCCTCCCTGATTTTGTCCTCTGCCACCTGTTACCTTCGGGCCCTGCCAGTCAGCCTCTCCGTCCCTCGAGCTTTGCTGCGTACAGCTGGTGCCACCAAGGATCTGCTAGATTGCCCACCGTGAGTAGTACCACCTGCAAGAAATGGTCCACAAATCAAGGAGAGAGGAGGGCCTTAGCAGCCCAGCTACTTCACCGGCTCACGGGACCCTGCTCCTCCTTCTTTTCCAACTCACCTTTTCCATCCGGGGGCAATGATGGGGGCTGTAGCTTCCGGTGGCTCCTGGGACCTATGTGGGGCGAAGGAAATGGGGAACAGGTGGGGTGACAAAGGACCCAAACACCAGTTTGGTACAGGAACACCAATTCTTCCAGGGCCAGGAAGCTGTCGACCGTTCTCTTGGTCCAGCTGTGGGTTCTCTGGCCCCTCGCTAGCGCCCTGGTCCGAAGATCAGGAGAGTGGGGTACCTGTGCTTGCTTTACCACTCTTGGCTAACGACCGACCAGCCTCTCCAGTGCCGGCTTCCCCGTGTGAAAAATAAGGGGACCAGTAATTTGCAGAGCTCTGTCCCTACAACAGGCCAGTACAAAGAAACTAGGGCTTTCACCCAGGAGGAACCAAGAACTCGGCGGGACCCCAGCACAAACTTCCTCATAAGCCTTCTCCCCAGACATTCTGCGGTCAGAACTCGGGGCAGAAGCTTCGGTTTTGGAGGGTGGACAGAGAGGTCATGGTGCCCTCCACTGATAGCAAGGGAGAGGAAGAAAGATGTTCTTCCATGATTCCGTCCAGCTCTGAAAATGTGTGGTGAACCAAGAGATAGAGAAAAGAGAGGAAGAGGGGGGCAAGGGGGAAAAAAAGCCAAGGAGGGGAAGGGGGCGCGTGGGGGCGTTGGCTCACCCCTGGTGCTGCCTGCCTTGCCCAGGCGCTCTTCCCAAGGCTGGCTGGGGCCCTGCAGCCTGTGGAGACGGAGAGGGCAGTCAGGCTGCTGGTGCAGGGAGGACAGAGGCTGCAGCAAGGCCCATACCGACTCCACCTCCCCCAACCCAGCCCCAGAACTGAGGGCAGCAGGGAGATGGTACGCCCAGGAAAGATGAGGGACCCAGTACTCACACAGAGCCCTGACCCAAAGGCTCAGGCAGACCCTCACCACCCTGGGGAGGGTCCCACCAGCCTTCCAAAAAGCACCCACACTTGGGCCTCCCCCAAGCCCCACAGCACGTCAGCCCAATAAGCCTCCCAACCCTGCCACCCACGTGGACTTGGCCTTGTCCAGGTCCCACGGGCGGCGCCAGTCACCCTGTGCATCTCTGTGCCGCGCGAGGCGGGCCATGTCAATCTGCTCCCGCTCCTGCTTCCACTGGGCATAGTCCCAGCCTCCCTCTAGCGGCCCCCACACTGGCCGGTGCGGGGCTGAACCGGGAACCGGGCCTGGACTCCGGGGCTCCCGAGCACCCTGCCAAGAGAAGACCCTCAGCACCACGGGGTAGAAGCAGAAAGAGCCCTGGGCTTGGAATGGAAATCCAGAGTCTACTAACCCCTTCCTCTCTCAAGGTTTTGTCGTCCCCATCTAAAAATTCCGTGTGTTCCATCTCTAATGTGCTGTTTGCCACAGGCACGGATTCCATCCACTTGCTAGCTGTGTCTTTTGGGCAGGTTACTAAACCTCTCTGTGTATCATTTCCTCATCTGTAAAATGGGGACAATAACAGCACCTATCCACAGGGTTGCTGCAGGGGTGTGTGGCCAGGCCCAGAGTGGAGAGGCACCCAGCAGCTGTGAACCAGGGCCAGGACTAGGGGCTGCTGCCACCTAGAGGTCGAACCTGGCACTCAGCCAGCCCTCTGCACCCTCCTGGCCCCACCCAAAGCCCCCACCCACTTGCCACCAGAGGTCCAGGTAGGGTAAGGAGCTGGATCACACCTCTGGCTGACCCTGTCTCTCACTGCGAGGCCCACCCGACGTGGGGCTGGCCCAAGAAAGGAAGAAGGGGTGGGAATTCTTGCTGGGGCTGCCTGGGCATGTCCCCACGGATGGGGGACGTATGCGACTCAACTTCTTGGCCTTGGCTCAGTGGGTACCACCACATCCATGTCCCTATCCCCTCTTGAAGACATACCTTCCGTGCAGAATCCAACCTGACAGCCATCTGCATGGAGGGGCTCCGGCCCAAACCCTCTCCAGGTGGCCCTTCTGCTCCCTGGGTTCTTGCTCTGGTGGGCTTCTCACTTACAATTCGCTTGGCCTGGGGGAGGCGAGTATGGGCAGTGTGGCAGAGCCGGGGGAGAAGAGGCTACACACCTGGTACCTGCGCTTCCCGCACCCACCCTGCTCACCTCGGCTTTGTTTTCCATGGTCACAGCCAGCTCCACGCGCTCCCCTAAGCAGAAGGTGTCAGTGTGGTCCTCCAGCTCCTCATCCTCGAGCATCTCACTGGCTCCTCCAGGTCCAAGGGTGCTCCTGGCCCAGTTCCGGCTGACCACCCGCTTCTCCTGCAGAACAGGGTGCTCTCTCCTTAGGTCACGAGGGCAGTGCTGGGCAGGAGATGGGGGATGGGTCCTTTGGGTGGTTCCCTAGGCTGGTTCAGCCCTGGCCCTCCCTGGAATGTCCACAGCGAAGCTGACTCCATGGGCGTTCACATGCCAGTGGCATTAGGTTATCCAGGCCTAGGGCCACCCTGGGCCCAAGATGCCACAGTGACCCGTCATCTCTGAGCTGGGAAATCCAGGGCACTCAGACAATGTGGCTTTGTCCCTCATCCACTATTCCTAGCATTCAGCCCAATTTCTCTGACCCCTGAGGTTTGGGTTTTAGGAGTAGCCTGCGCTTTGAGGCATATGTACAGGGCTGTGGAGCTGGAAACGCGTATGAGGAGGCTTCCACTTTTGGCCTTTCAACTGTGGCCCTTTGGGGATGAGGGGACAACAGCAGCCTGGGCTGCATGAGAATGGGAGCTGGAGAGTATCCCAGAACTGTCAGTGGGAGAAACAGATGAGCAGGGGCAGTTGTCCGCCCCCGACATGGGTCCACCCCGCCCTATCTCCCGGGAGGGGCTTACCCCGGGAACCTGGCTGATGGTGATGGTGAGGCCGTCAGGTCGGAGGAGTTCCGGCGTGGTCACAGCCATGCCCCCCTGCTCTGCCTGTCGACGGTCTTCCTGGATCTCCTGTGGGAGGGCCCGGGGTCAGCACAGGCCATGGCCCCCCAGAAGCACAGAGACACAGACGCCGACAGGCCTACACAGAGAGACACCGGTGGGACACCACGGGGCAGAGACACTGCATCACGGGGTCCCTAAGACCCTCACAGAGCCTCTGAGATGGACCATACCCACGCTAACACTGTCCCCAGGCTGAGCCTGCAGGGAGAGACTGGCACACAAGGGTCTGTGGGTGAGACAAAGAGTGCCAACCCAGTCAATCCCCCCAGCCCCCAGCACAGCCCACTCACCTGGTACCTGCGTAGTAAGGCCTGGTTCTTCTTGCGAAGGGCAATTATCCTCCGGTCCAGCTCTGCATCCTTCTCTTCCTGCCTGCTCATCAGGGACTCGGCCCCATGAGGCCCCTGCAAAGGGCAGAGGGCAGAGGGCCCCAGCTCCTGACTGTTAGGGTCATCCCTTACCAGTACCCCAACTTGCCCAACAACCAGCTTCTTACCACCCAAAGAACAGACCCCAGACCAAGAGCTAGGGTCACAAGATGAGGTGACACATGGAAGACCCCAAGCCCCCACCCCACTAGGCCTCTCTGCCCATCACTCTGCATTCTCAGGCTCAGGTCAGGGCTTCATACCCAGGCCCACAGCTCCCAGCAGTGCGCTGCCCCTCCCCCAGCTCCCCAGGGAGCTCCACTGCTGAGCACAGCCTGGAATGGGAGTTATAAATGGCTCTGGCAGCGGAACCTGCCGTGACTGGGAAGTTGCCAGGGGATTCAGGAGGTCGAGGAGGGAGCTGTTTGGCTCCCAGGCCCAAAACCACAGTAAAAAGAGAGGCCCCGATCTGTCCTGTACTCCCAGGCCCTGGACCCCACTCCTCAGGCCTGGGCCCAGCCTGTGGGAAAGAGCCACTCCCAGAGGCCCAGCCGCTCCGGGTCGTGAGTTGCTGGCAGTGGGCACAGGAGAGAGCCAGATCCAGGGCGGTCCAGGTCCCTCCCTCTCTGCCTGCAGGGTCTCCTTTGTCACCCCTGCCCCTTGCCCAGCCCCCCCACCCCCACCCCGCCTGCCTAGGCACAGCCCTCTTCCTCTCAGGCCCAGCTGTCCCCAGCTGCTCCCGGAGTATGGCTTCCTGGTGTCCCGACCCTCTCCCAGCCCCAAGGAGCCCTCCAAGGATGAGGTGCCACTCACAGCTGAGTGCATGGCAACAGCGGGCGCGAAGAGAATTCCAGAGCAGCCCTGGGGGAGCTAAAGCAGGAGGGACACGGGAGCCACCGGAGCCAGGCCTCTGCCGGCCTCTCCCTGCCGGCTTCGCTGCTCAGCACACGAGATCATGTTGTGATTACAAAAGACTCCTCTGGGCTCCCAGCCAGGAACGCCTTGGCCACTGCCCCCACCCATCCACTCTCTCAGAGGGCGAGGACCAGGGCACCGGCAGCCAGCTGGCCCTGCCCAGCACCTCTCCCTGCCCTGCCCCAGTGTCCCCAGACAAACCAACAGGGACCTTCCCCTGGCAGGTTGAGCCTGCACAGGGGACCCGGCTGCCCCAGACCCTGCTTTCCCCGAGGCCCTGTGGCCCAGCAAGGCCCCAGCCTGGGCCTGCCTGCAGACAGATAGGCAGCTAACGTAGGCCTTTGTCCCTCCCGTTAGTACAGAAAGGCCTAGAAGACCCCGCCCATCTGGTTCCCTAGTCTGAGGGCCCCCACCTCAAGCAAGCCTCCCCTCACTGTCCTCACTAGCCCTGGTTAAAATAATCTGAAGAGATCAAGAAGCTCAGCTCCCCTATGCTACCAAACACTACTTCATACCTAAAATAACACCATTAGTCATTCATTCCGTCAGGTCGAACACTGTCTTTCCTGTATTTCAATATTTTTATTTATTTATTTTTAGGGAGAGGGGCAGGAGAAAGAGAGGGAGAGAAACATCAATGTGTGGTTGCCTCTCCCACGCCCCCTACTAGGGGCCTCGCCCACAACCCAGACATGTGCCCTGACTGGGAAATCCAATCGGTGACCCTTGGGTTCACAGGTCGGCACTCAGTCCACTGAGCTACACCAGCCAGGGCTGTCTTTCCTGTATTTTAAAGTACGGCCACCCCTGGGAGGCTCAGCTGTTCGTCTCTCTCTTTGGTCATGGGGTGAAGGACCCTTGAAGCTACCACAGCTCACAGCGGGCCACCAGCCTCCCCTCCTCAGCCCCTAACTCTGGGTGCTTCCTGGCCTTGCTCTCTAGGGCTACCCTTTTCAGCCCCCCTGACCCAGAGGGAAGAGGCAGACTTTCTTGGGAAAGTCCCTCCCTAAACTTTCCCTACACAGCTAAGGCTGGTCCCTCTGCCCAGGGGAGCAGCTTACCTGGCAGACCCACCCTGAGAGCCTCTGGGACCTGGGGCATGGGGTGCTGGGAGGACGGGCGGTGTCTCTGTATCAGGAGCACCTGAGGTCTATTTCAGTAGTTACAGGGTCCTGACCTCTGGACCCTGAGGGGGTCAGAGATCCCTGCATTCCCTACATGCTGATTGACCAGGCCTCACTTTCCCTAAGCATGGCATGACTTACCCCTTCTGTCTCCAGAGCAGACAGTCCTACTGCCCTCTCTCTCTTCCCCTGAACAGCCAGAGACCCAACCTATGCTCAACTTGAATCACCCCTTCCTGTCCACTCTCCCCTCCTCACCACATTTAGCCTCTTTCCTGGCCAGGCCCCCTGAACCCATACCCCATCTCGGCAGCCCCAGAGTTTCCATTCTGCTTAGAAATGCCACTGCTCTCTTTCTTCCTTTCCTGCCGGATATTCCCACTGAATCAGCCTCATCCACTTCCCCAGCAAAATGACTCACCCAGGCTTCTTGTCCTGGGCCTCTCTCTCATACATGCTCACTCCATCTCCCACCTTCTCCCCCTACAGGCTGCACAACCCCCGAAGTCCAGGGACAGGGCTCTGGTGGGGTGGCAGTCAAGTGTCCCATCACCAGCCCACACCGTGTTGTTGCAGCTGGGAGGCCCGCAGAGCACCAGCCTGGGAGGGGGAGGCGCAGCTGACACTGAATGTTGTCCATCACGTTTGGGACCCAGGCTCCCAGACCTAAGAAGGAAGGTTATATGGACAGAAGAGGCTGCAGGGGTGAGGCAAGGTCAGCTGTTCCTCTCGGTCCCGTTTCCAACCAGGGGAGCAGGAGGTACAGGTGAAAATCCAGCCATGCCATGGAGAGGGTGGCCCAGCTCTTCCGGAAGGGTCCACAGGGAGAGACTTCACTGACCTAGTGTCAAAGGCCTCTAAGGCCATCAGGCTGGAGACCCATGTGCCCAGAACAAACCAACAGTTAGACAGGGCCCCACAGTTTCTGGCCATGTGCTTCCCAAGTGTTACAATGTCACACCTTGGAGCAGCCCACCTTCTCCTATTTTCTCCAGAGTCTATGATTTGTTTGTCTGCTCTCCCACTGGACAGAGGATCTCTGAGGGCAGAAATGGTGCGCCAAGGGCCTCTAGACCCCCTTGCACACTACAGACCCTCCCACCACTTGCAGAATGAATACATGAGTGAATAACCCATGCAATCCTGGGCGCAGTTGTGGGTTTCTTAAGTATAGGCTGTGACTGCCTTTCTTTCACCCAGAACGCATGCAGCCCTGAGGTACATGGTGGCTGGTAACGGCCACTGTCTGGGGGAGGCAGGGAGATGACCAGCATGTTGTTGGCAGTTAAGACCCTGTCTCTGTGACTCCATGCCACCACTAGGGGCAGCAGAGTTACAAAAACCCAATTTGGGGGTGGGCGGGGTCTTCGCCTTCTCTCCTGCTCCCCAGCTCCTCTACCTCAAGTCTCCATAATCCCCACCTCTCAACTCCACCACACTGGAGAAGTTTCACAGTTCCAGACTTATTTTATTGATGAGGAGACCCAGAAAGATAGCCCCATCTGCCTAGGCTGCGCAGCCTGTTCGAAGCACAGATGTAACTAGAGGCCAGTAAGGCACCTGCCTCCCTGCTCAGCACACTTCCCCCCCGCAAACCCACCAGCTGCCCGGATACTTCACGGGTCACAGCTTTTCCCTTTGGAAGGTATTATGGGTCCCTGGTACAGACCCAGAGCGAACCCTGAGAACATGTTGGCAGTAAGTCTGGAAACTCTCGTTGAGGAAGAAAGAGGGAAGCACGCAGGGAAGGAAAGACCCTCTGGACCACACGCTGAGCGGAGCCGGGGAGCATCACCTGGCAGAGGCCCCTCCCATGCGGCCTGCGCTACTCAGGCCCTGTTCACTGTTTCCCGAATGGCTGCCCCTGAGGATGGCCGATCGTTAAATATAAACACTCCAGCCCTTGCCCTGTCGTAAAATGAGACAGAGTGGAATCGTGGATTCCAAATTAACTTCATCCCTTACTGCCTGCGTGGATTTAAGTCCCTCATGTCTGTGGTCCTTATCTGTAACATGAGATGCACTTATTTCACTTTGTCATTGGCAGATGAAATGAAATAACCTGGTAACATCCTTATGTATCTAGATTCTAGAACAATGTGTGACCCAGAGTCAAGCTCAACATAGTTTTCTTCTTGCCTCAGGTAACTGTGATAGCCACCTTCTGGAAGCTACTATCGCAGCATCCTTTGAGGCGCCCCAAAGGCTGCCTCCCGCCAGCCTGTGGGGGATTGAACACACTGAAGACCTCCAGGCCCTAAGGTGCGGGGACCTTTGGTGACCCGGTGGGGGTGATCCTGAGGCACCTCCTCAGCATTCTCCCTATGCCTTCCTTCATGTTGTTCCTAGCCTAGCTAACCCTGCAAGGCCAGACACCTGCCCCACCCCCTCCAGGGAGTCCTCCCTGCCTGCTCCCCTCCCCCATGCCCTGTCCCCTCTGAAATCCAGGCTCTGGCTACCATCTCTCTCCAGCCAGCCCTGGTGCTCCTGGGAGCAGTCCCTGTGCTTCACCTGCCTCTGGGTCCTACCAGGCCCAGTTCTGGACTCACATCCCAATGCCTGGGAATCATTTGTTTTGACTGGGGCTGAGCCCTTAGAGGTCACTTGTGCCACTTGCCAGGCCTGGGTGGGTGGATGAGTATTGAGGAAGAGGGTGGGCAAAGCTGGATTGCATGAGAGCCCAGCCACTAGGCAACAGCTCTCTGGATGGGAAGAGACAAGAAGGCGGTTTAAAGTAGCGTTCCTTTCCCACAAACCCACTCCCTCCACTCCCTCCGCCCCTCTGCCCTCTGCCATGGCCATTCCTGGCTCAAGAAACTGCTGTGATAACTCCTACTGACTAGAGTATGTGCAGGCCTTTCAGGTCAGGCCAGGCCTGGCCCTGGGTGGAGAAGACAGAGTGCATGAGATCAGGCCAGAGGGACCGGCCCTGGGTAGGTTTGAGGTCCCAGAGACAAAGTCTGGGCCCCGCCTCTCCCAAGAGCACACAGGCTGGAGCAGGGCAGACCCAAAGCCCTTTGAGGCATCAGGAAGCAGAAAGAGAACTGGTCTGGGGACCTACCTTTCCATTCTGCTCTCCAGGGCACACCCAGGGCTGGGTCCTCTAGCACTTTCCAGGCTCAGGCCCAGCAGGGGGAGGTGAACCCTAGTGTGGCACTGAGCCACTGGGGTTTCCCTTGTAGGGGACCTTCTTCTCCCTGCTAGCTGCAAAGGTGACTCAGACCATTTTTCCCAGAGCTGCCCACACCAGAGGCCAAGGGCTGTCCCCCTTCAGGGCTTGCCCATGACAGTGCAACACATACTGTGTGCTTCACCTGGCTGAGGGCTAAGAGGGGACAAGGAGGTGAACACCCAAGCTCCTCAGAGGCACTTGCAAATACCAGGCTGATGGAGGAGGAGAGTTTTCTAGGAGATGAGCTTTAAGGGGATGAGTGAGACTCAGCGAGGGGATGGTAGTGAGAGGGCACCCTGTCAGTGCAGCGGGGGAAGTGGCCGTGGCTCTGACCAGCAAGAGAATGTTAGGTTAGGAAGGCGCAGACCAGACCAGAAGGACCCTGACAGGCAGGTCGAGCGGGTAAAGCGGTCCAAGCAGGTAAAGTGGTCCAAGAGGGGCTCAGTGAGGTTTTACAGCAGGGTCTGAGGAGGCTGTGCAGTGGTTTCAGAAGCTGAAGCCAGAATGGGTCGACCAGGTAAGACATGGGGAGTGGAGGGAAGCACACAAGCAGGAAGCTGTGTCCGGAACCTAGAGGGAGGGTCTGGGCCAGGCAGAGCAGGGGGGGTCTATGGGAGAGTGAGCAGGGGGCCTCAGAGTATTAGCACAGCTGAGGGCGGGCACAGTGGAAAGGGGAAGAAGGGCCAAGACAGTATCAAGGACTCAGGCCTGCGGCCCCTCATGGATGTGGGGCGCAGACGGGGCTTGGCTATGTGTGCCCAGGGTGCTCCTTCCTCTGGGCTGGCAGAGAGGGTTGGCATGAGACAGACAGGCTCTCTTTCCCCTTGAAGCTGATCCCAGAGGCTTCTCAAGGGGGTGAGGTGTAGGTGAGGTTACATCTTGCGAGAGAGAAAAGGTCTGGCACAGTTTTTGAGGCAAACAGAGGGTAGAAGCCCAGCAGGAAGCTGAGGGATTGGTGAGGGCTGACCGGCCCCACTGAGAGAGGGAACTGTCTTTGGAACGGCCAGGGGTGGTATGCCCCTCTCTGGGTGGCACACCCTGGATTAGAGGCTTCAAGGCAGTTAAGGGCAACTGGGATGAGAGAAAGAGAGAGAGACGCTGAAATGCCTGGGATACACCAGAGGAAAAAGGAAGCAGCCTGGAGGTGGGGAGGGCCATGGGGTGAACAGTTGTCCCTGTTTGCCTGGAACTGACCCCATTTTAACACTGAAAGTCTTGCATCCAGAAACCCCTCAATTCTAGGCAAACCTGGACGACTGGTCGATTTAGCGGGAAGCAGGGTGTTGCAAGAGCCTGGGACAGAGAGAAAACTTCTCAGGAGTCTGTCAGTGAGATACTCTGAGTGATGCCAGGGGCCAGAGGTGGGGCCATGTCCAACAGGAAGATCCCTGTGTGAGCAAGGGACAGAGTGGGGAGGTCAGGAAATCAAATAAGTCTTCAGTGCCAATCCTGCAAATAGTAATACATAGCACCTTACACTTACGTCCGACATTGCCAAACCCTCACACATGTGATACCATTTGATCTCATCAAGCTATGAAATCTGTTAATTAGCCAGGACAGGTGTTATTAGCTTCTGTTTGGCAATCAGGGTCAGAGACCTGCCCGGGAGTCTGGGTAGAGTGGTGGAGACCGCCCCACTGCACCTGCGCAGAATCACTCAGGCCGACGCCCCAGCCCCGTAGCACACTCTGCAGCGCATGCCCGGGGCTGGGCCACCTTTGCTCTCCTGCAGTGAGAAACCTGTCCAACCACACATGTAAAGGAGCCTGGCCTCCCTCCTGACCCAAAAAGGTAGCCCAGGAGCAAGGGGCCTTGCTGGCTCTGCTGAGAGAGTTTGGGGGTCACAGAGAGGGACACCCTGCCTCCTGGCCTTCACTGTCAGTGTGCACTCTCCCAAGGCTCCCTCCCATAGCCTCTACCACTACAGCAGACGCCTGTCAGCATCTCCTCTCTCTGAGCCCAGCCTCTTGCCCCAGCAATGTCTCCTTTGCTCCCCCCGGGGCTCCTTCTCTTCCAGGTGATGACTTTCTGGCAGGTAAGTGCCTCCTCTCTCAGCCAGGCAGTAAGTTCAAGCACTTGGCGAGTGCTTACCCCCTATAAGGCACCGTGCTGAAGGAAGGAGGGGACACACATGCAGCTGAGGTTTGGTTTGCCCACAACACCTTAGGGCTTGGTAGGGAAGAACCCAGAACATCACAGTTTGCTATAAATTGATTCTAACGTGCGTACCCTGCTGTGGGCATCCGCACCCACCTCAAGCCTCCCACCCCACCCAGGCTGCTCAGTCTGCCCTGGCTTCTCTGTCCACCCCATCAAGACAGGTCTGCCACCTTCGTACCTCCCACCACCTTTCTGCACTGACTGGGGCCCCCAGCTCAGACCCTGACTTCGGAAATGGTGAGAACTGAGGTCCTGAACCTTGAGACCAGAGCTGTGAGCCCCCACAGCAGTCCTCAGCCCTGCAGCCCCTCAGTTCCCTGTGAGGGTCCGTGAGGACACAGGCCTCCCCTTTTGGCTTCCTGCCATAGGTGGGCTGGGGTGGGGAGGCCATGTTGTCAGGATCCCTGAAGGGGAAAAGGAGGATTCCTGGAAGAGAGGGGAGTGGAGGGCTGGCGTGGGTGGATGCAGGTCCTGCCATGCAGGCAGTGTGGGCTGAGAGGTGGGAGCGCTTCAGACACCACGCCTTTGTACACTGCCCTGTGGACCTCCGCCCTCCATGCCCTGGCTCCCTCAAGTCTCACAGCAAATGTGTGAGTGATACAGTAATAACTCCCCACCTGGTCATTGCCAGAGTCCTTTGCCCACAATGTTACTAAAGCAGGCTGAGATTTTTCAGAACACTGTTCCTGAAAGGAGAGACAACAGTAAGGTGGAGAAGGGGCCCAGGCTAGACTCAGATGGTTGTGACTGGGACTAACTGTACACTGGCTGGGTGATCTCAGGTAAGTTTCTCAATTTCTCTGAGTCCTGGATTTTTTTAATCTACAAAAGAGGGGAAGATAACACCTATCTTCAAGAGCTGATATGAGATAATTTATACTGTAAAAGGATCTGACACACTGAAATACTTTTTGGTGCACTACAGAATACTCTCCTATGCACCATGAAATACTTTTCTGTGCATAATGGAAAATCACTCTCTTTCCTTCTCTTCCTTTTTCAAATCATTTTCTGATGTGGATGTTTTGGTTTTTGTTTTTACAGCTCTAATTGAGACCAGATTGACCTCCATAAACTGCACAAAGTGTGCAGTTTGATAAATTTTGTCATATGTATAATCCATGAAACCATAACCACAATCAAGGTAATTAAAATATCCATAAAACCCAAAAGTGTTCTGTGTCTTTCTAACATCTCCTTCCATCCCCTCCCCATTCCCACCAGTGTCCCCAGGCAACCATTGATCTGCTGTCATTGTAATTACAATAGTTCCCATTTCCTAGAATTTTCCAAAAGCCTAGCATTTTCTAGGCAGAACTATACAATGTGTGTTCTTTATATGTTGCTTCTTTGACTCCGCAGTTATTTTGAGATTCAATCGTTTTTTCGCATATAGCAAAGTTCTTTTAGCTGTTGAATAGTATTCCATCAAGTGCATATACCACAACTTGTTTATTCACTCACCTGTCATGGACATTTGAAAGCTCCCAACTTTTAGCTTTACCAAACAAAGCTACTCTGAACATTCAAGTATAAGCCTTTGTGATGACCTGTTTTCATTTCTCTCAGATATGTTACTTTTTACTTTTTTTATTACATTATTTTTCGGTTATAATTGATATACAATATTATATTAGTTTCAGGTATATAACATAATGATTAGACATTTGTACCTTACAAACTGAACACCTCGATAAGTCTAGTACCCATCTGGCAACAGGTATGTTATTTTTTATTTTATTTTATTTTATTGGATTTAATAGTTTGTTATGATTTATAAGCATCATTTTAAAACTATTGACCCATTAAATCACATAGATATAAGAGTGCAAAAAGTTTGCAAAACAAAACATACTTTAAACATGTCTAAATATGGAGATTATCTGAAATTCCGGATTTTTCAGTCACTTCATTATTATGCAGTGGCAGCCACGTAATCCTTAACTTCAGCTGGAGTAAGCCTCCCAAACCCAGCTTCACAGTGGATTCTAACTTCTGTGTTGTCTTCTGGTACTTGCCCTTCAAAGCTTTCCTTTAGGGTTAATACGGCTGTATGAATGGCATCTTCAGGTTCTAGATAGTTCTTATATCTTTTCTCAAGGAAAGTTTTCCCATTCACATAGTTCTTTCCCACTGCTGTGGCTGTCCAGGCAAAGTAAGCTCTGATGGATCTGGAGGAAATAAATGTGGTCGTCCCTCATGCCAACCACAAGTTAGTGAAGTAACTCTAATAACTATAATACCCCTGACTGGGTATATTCTTGCACCCCAGAAGCTACCCTCTGTAGCAGCCGAGCCGGGGGAATGGGTTCTTGGTATACAAGACAGTGTTGCTGAGCTAGCTCCAAGCTCTGCACACAGGCACCTTGTGATCTGGGCCTATGCCTACGTGCTTGGTAATTGGCTCCACTTTGTGTACACTTCGCTCATCATACAGAATGGATTACTGTTTCTTCTCACTTGCTAATACCACACTATCTGCAGCTTTAATTCCCACTAAAGGGGCTCCTCCAGTGACAGCAGCCAAAACATATTCAGTCTGGACAAGTTTACCAGATGGGCTGAACATAGTCAATGTAAAGCTCCGCCATCTTTACCCAGGGACTAGGTATGTGACTTCTTAAAAATGAATTTAATGCCGTTCAGATGCAGATAGTTCATCCAAGGTCTTTACGGGAAAACCTGGAACAGTGACTATTTTAACTTCTCTGCTTTCTTTTGTATGTTTTCAACTTCACAGAGTTCTTATTCTCCTTGATTGAAACAGGGGCCAGCCAAGCCCTTTGCCTAGCTGAGGATGAGAGTCTTAGCTGGCCTCGGTTTTGTCCTGCTTTGTGAGCCCAAGGGTGGGTAGCATGAGCTCAGGTCACCCAGGGACTGCAATCATGGAAGACATTCTCCTCCTTTTTCCAGAAAAAAAATCAATTTTTTAAAATATGCAAAAAAGAGAAAATGAACATAAAACATAAACCACAGAAATGGAAGCATATATATTATAATATTTCTATTATTGCCCAACAATAACTACACTCCAACTTCACCAGATATTTATTAGGCACCTGCCAAGTGACAGGATAGCCACTAAGGGCCAGTCTCTGCAAGTCCAAAGATTAGCATACAGTCCAGTGGGAGCAAGAGACATTAGAAGAAAGGGTCCAAGGAGATAGGAGAGCTTGTAACGGGGGGCAGCTGGTCTATCTGCAGGGAACAAGGGGAGAGCACACAGAGCAAAGGGTTGTGGCCCACAGCAGAGGTCAAAGGGCTTCGAGGAGGCCAGAGCACAGGGGCTTGCAGACTGCAGAGCGAGCTGGCAACCTAAACTTTGAAACCCTAGGCTCCCTTCCCTCTTATCTAAATTCCATTCCAAAAGTGCCCTTTTATGACTTGTTTGACTTCCACTCACAATATGGCCCCCTGGGTTGGGGCAGCCTATTTGAGAACTCAGGACTGGGGCTTGGTTCTCAGGGCAAAGACTCTACCAGTTTCCTCCACAGAGTCACTATTCCCTCCTCTACCCAAGCGAGCAGGTGAGAATCCTAACTCTTCTGTAGGAGTCAGTGGGTTAACTAAAGCATGTGAAGCTCATGGCCTAGCATTCAGTAGCAGCTCCACAAACATTAGAGCCAGCACAGTGCTGAACCCTTCCTAGGGCTCGGGGCCCCTGCTTTGGTTCTATGCACCTTCTTACCAAACCAGTCAGGTAATGGGTTGTTTCCTTCTCGCTC
Source organism: Mormoops blainvillei (assembly GCA_004026545.1). Classification (NCBI taxonomy): domain Eukaryota; kingdom Metazoa; phylum Chordata; class Mammalia; order Chiroptera; family Mormoopidae; genus Mormoops; species Mormoops blainvillei. The sequence goes on along the minus strand of PVJD01004861.1, from coordinate 31,988 downwards.
TACCTGCTACACACACACACACACACACACACACACACACACACACACACACGTGCAACTGCCCAGATAAGGATTAGCCCCTCCACCCCCCACCCCCGTCTCTTTACATCCTCTGCCCATGATCCTTCCGGTGCATCTGACCCATACCAGCTCCTATACCAGTGATTTTTCAACCTTTTTCAGCTCATGGCACACACAAAATAATTACTAAAATTCTGCAGCACACTAAAAAATGTGTTTTTTGCCAATCTGACAAAAAATAGGTATAATGTTGATTCATTCACACCAGATGGCTGTTGCTGTGCTGGCCGTTGTCATGTTTTTATTTGACAGTCTAAGAGAAAAGAGGTCAGTGCCCCTGACTAAATAGTCACGTAATGCACGCTTTTTAAGGATTCTTGCAGCACAGCGTAGGCCACAGCACACCATTCGAAAATCACTGCCCTGTATCAATGCACCTGAGGACGGAGAGCCTCAGACCCCCTCCTGCCCCTGCTCCGCACTCTCAGGTAAGGGCCTGGCTCTGCTGGCTGTGGGCAGGGGACAGAAGGGGCTCTCTGTGAGAGTGTGTGGTGGGTCTGTATGGCCATGGTCTCTCTGGCTATAAGCGTGTGTATACTGAATTGGTATCTGTGTCTCTGTGTCTCTTTCTGTGGGTGTCATGTACCTGTGTGTGTTAGTCTGTGTCTCTCATGAATACAACGTGTGTCTGTGTGCCTTGTGTCTGTGTATCTGCACCCTTGTCTGTTCACCTGCCCTGGTCCCATTCTGAGCCATGCCCCTGAACCTTCACTTTCTACTTGAGTTATAATTGAATTTACAGACTCTGCCATGCTAAGCAGAGGGGTTTTGGAGAGGGCTGAAGGGATTGAATGACTAGTTCCCTTTCAGAACCCCCAACTCCTGTCCCTCAAACACCTTGACCTGAACTGGGGAGAGACAGTCCAAAGCCCCCCCTTTTTTGAGGCTTTATTGATGTATAACATATTAGTTTAAGGCGTGCAACAGTTTGTACCTTCTGATCCCCTTCGCCCATTTCGTCCACACCCTACCCCTCTGTCCCTCATCACCGCCTCTGAAACCACCACTCTGTTCTCTGTGTCTATAAGCGGAGCATGTTTTTTTGTTTGCTTGTTTTTGTATTCTGGGCTTTTTTAGATTCTACATATATGTGAGATTTTTCTTTCTCTGTAGGACTTATTTCACTTAACATAATATCCTCAAGGTCCATCCATATTTTTGCAAATGGAAAGATTTCCTTCTCTTTTATGGCTGAATAATATTTCTGTGCATGTGTGTAATCACATTTCTTTGTCCATTTCATCTGTCAGTGGACACTTAGGTTGCTTCCATGTCTTGACTATTGTGAATAATGCTGCAGTAAACATGGGGTTGCGTATATTTTCTAGTTAGTGTTTTCATTTTCTTTGGCTGAATATCCAGAACCGAAGTTGCTGGGTCACATGGTAGTTCTCTGTTTAATTTTTCGAGGAACCTGCTTCCAGACTGTTTCCCACAGTGGCTGTGCCTGTCTGCATTCCCACCAGCAGCACATAGGCTTCCCTTTTCTCCACATTCTCACCAACATTTGTTATCTCTTGTCTTTGATGGTATCCATTCTAACAGGCATGATTTGGTATCTCGTGGTTTTTATTTGCATTTCCTTGATGATTAGTGATGTCGAGCATCTTTTCATGTACCTGTTGGCCATCTGTATGTTTTCTTTGGAGAAATGTCTGTTCATATTCTCCGCCCAATTTTCAGTTGGATTGTTTGTGTTTTTCCAAAGCCTATTTTTTTCCCTTCCAAGCCCGATTCTGACCGGACCTAAGATTTTCTTTACCGCTCCCTCTCCCTCTCCCGAGCCCTGGATCTCTTCCAGACTCATCACTCATTCAAGGGAAGGATCAGGGGCAGGACGGACCGTGGGCGTAGCTTGGAGGCTGGCTTCAGCTGAGCATTTGCGGTACAAGTAGAAACCAACAAAAATAGGTGGCTCAAGGGTGCAAGGGGTCTGTCTTGCAAGGGGCTGGACTGTAGTGCTGGGTGTGTGTGTGTGTGTGTGTGTGTGTTTGAACATTTGTGTTTCTATGTTCAGCAACTATGTAAGTACCAGAGATCTCTGATGTCAAGTATTTGGTCTTTATGTTACAAAATGTATTCTGACTTGTGGGTCAGAAAAAAATGAATGTACTGTGTGTGCACTTGCTCCATTCTGGGGTTGCCCATTGTGATCTACATGCCAGGCCCAAGCAAGGTGAGGCCAGCCTTGGCACCTGAGTACCTCACAGCACCATCCACTGAGAACACACTTGTTGGTAAATGACAACCTGGCTCAGACCCTAGGCCTCCCATGAAATTCCAATCCTGCTAGGAGGAGACAGGAACAAGCAGCTAGGACCCTGGAAGGCTTTCTATTTACCTGCAAAGATCTTTGGGTCCCTGGAACTTCCATAGGCCCCTACCCACTAATTCCATCCTGCTCTTCCCTGCTCTGGGTGAGCTGATCTCACCAAGCCACCCTCTCCTACCATTATGCCAGGTGTCTATACAGAGACAAGAATCTATAGGGATGGCGTACCATGACCTGGCATGCGGTAGGCCCCCAACATGAATAATGAACATGATAGACATTGACCCAAGTGAAGCTGAAGTAATACATGATTGTGAGTCTGAGGGTCAAGTGTGAGAGTGTGAGGTTCAGGGGTTAGTACATGATGCTTTCCTGTCTCTGTCTACCCACCATGTGGGTGACCTCACTGTATCCATACCTGGCACCCATGCCTGGCACCTGCTTACTGCCCAGCTCCATACTGGGTGCAAGCTAAGCCAGAGGGAACAGTTTTATCCCTTTTAGTCCTCGAATGGACTAAAAAGTGTGTATACATCCCTGGGAGGGAGTAAGGAAAGGCTGAGATTTAGATTACAGTAAACTAAAATTTTTCTGTTGAACCACTGGTGTTCCTTTAGTTACTCTCTGTGCGTGCACGATAATGATGGAGCCAGGTAACTACTTTGGCTGGGAGGCTGTGGGGTGGAAGAAGGAAGAGGGAAGGAAGGAAAATGGTAAAGCAGGGGCAATCAGTCATTTATATCTATTGCATACCAAGAATGTATGTTTGTGTGAAGGGGGTGGTAGGATTCCAAAATGAAAACAATCTCATACACTTTGTAGAACACTTTACAGTTTGAGAAACATCCTCAGGAGTAAAGCAGACAGGTGCTTCTCCCACTGCACACATGAAGCCCATGGAAATTGCGGGTTATGCTCAGGGCGAGGCTATGGAGATGTAGTTAGGTTGGGAGCCCAGAACTCAGCTCTTCAGGCTTTCCCTCAAAAGGAACAAAAGGCCATCCTGGCTCTCCAGGAATATGTCTCATTGAGTAGGCAATTCCCACCAACAGGGCACTTCAGAACACCCAGGACCACTCAGATTGGTTACTGAAGAACGGCCCCATTGCATCTGCAGCTGGGCTGCAAGGCAGGCAGCATGGCCTGATCTACACAGACATCCTGCAGGAAGGCCACAGAGAGTTGAACAAGAGAGATTTTCTAGTGACAGGCGATATGAGAAAAGGCTAAGAGAGGGGAATAGAAGATCATAAGCGGTAGCCAACAAACAGCTGAGGGTCTGTGCAGAGACTGGGCTGAGAAAGCAGGATTTGTGGAGAGGGGCAAATGGGAAGGCTGGATGGGGCCTTTCCGGAGGTGGGAGCAGAAGAATCAGGGTTTGCCGCTGCAGGAGTGCCTTCCTTAGTGTCATAGCGTCTGGGTGAGGTTTGGAGGGCAGACAGCTCACGGGGTGGAGGAAACAACCCGCACTTCCTAACTGGCTCCACCCAATCCAGGGGGACTGAACCCGCTCCTGAACAACCAGGAACGCACAGGGGAACTTTTCATTGACTTTCAATGTACATATATCTGCTGGTGAGTGAGTGAAGGAAGGAATGATGGTCAGGCAAGTGAGGAGGCTTGTTGGAGGTGCAGGGTGGGCACAAAACCACCACCAGGGAAAGGACAGGCTTCTCAGGGCAGTACCAAATGACAAAAGCTGTTTCTTTTTTCCCCTTCCCTTCCACAGGTCAGGAGGTAGGAAAGTTTCCCAGTCATCTGCCCTTTTTCCTCCCTGCTGCTGTGTTCTCCAGACCTCTAGCCCCCTTCCTAGAGCTTCCCAAATGAAAAGGAGGAAGCAGGCTCAGACACGAGCCCCACAGCGCTCATCCACCCCCTGCCGGCTACAGCCTTCTCTTCAGCTGCTCTCCTGTTTTCCCATCTGTCTCTCTCCTTTCCTCACATCCTCTCCCTGCCCCAGCAGCCCATCCTCTCTCCTGCTGCTTCCCCGCCTGTTCCATGCTTTCCGGCCTTCCTGGCTACCCCCACGGACGTCCTGGATGGATGGCTTGCTCCCAAAGCCTAACCACACTACAGGGCCTCAGTGACCTGCCTAGGCCCGAGAAGGGAGGCTGCCAGCTCTCCTCCCAGCTCCCCCAGTCTCTCCATTGGCTACCACCCGCAGAACCAGCTCCCAAGCCCGGAACTGGTCCCACCGTAAAAAGAGTCACAGAAGGAGAGGCAGGCAGAGAAAGGAGCTATTTCCAGGTATCACTGGGCCTAGATGGGGCAGGGACTGCTTTAATGTGGTGACGGGAGAGCCCCTAGTCCTGGAGCCTGTCTCCTCACCCCCATGACCACTCCCAACCCCCAAGACTTTACCAGGCCCTACGAGGCAGAAGCAGACTGAATAGTTATCCCACTCCTAGAGTAAGGGCATAGCCCTATCCCTGCCCCCTCAGGACCCCAGGAAAGGTGGTATCTCTCTCCTCTTCCCTGGGTCTGTGGCAAAAGGCAAAGAAACTCCTGTGGCCTTGGGGCCTCAAAAGTGTTTCCAGCTAAGACAGAAGGTTAAACCACCCTCTTCCAAGGTTTCTTCTGGCTGAAGCAGTGAAGCCTTGATTTTACTTTCTATTCTTCCTGGTTTCTTGAGTCTGGCACTTATTGAGAGACAGGCATTGGCTCGCCCACACTCCCATTATCTTGTACATATAACCATGCATGTGCACCCATATGCATGTATCTGTGTATACAGCAAGCATGTATGGGTACCCACCCCTGCACATGTACACAGACATAGCTATTTGTATGTAAATTAGCATACCTACTTGTACCTACACATATGCATGCACCACCAACATAGTGAATATACACACCCTTGCCTTGCCACCTCCTGCATTTGGTCTCTTCCCAGCCTCCTGCTGCCTTCTTCCTCCTCCCATGCTCCTACGAATCCACTGACCCTTCCTCATGTCTCCTCTTTGCCTTGGGGCCACAGTGAGTTCTTCTGTAGCCTCTCCAGACCCACCCTCACTTCTAAGTACAGTCAACTTGCATGGCAAAACCCCTAGTCACTCTACAAGGGTTCCTGGGTGATGGAAGGGAGAAGGTGAGATAATTCTGTTTCTTTTACAGGTAAAATAAACTGAGGTCCAGGGAGCGCGAATCATATCTCTGCTCAAGGAATGGAGATCAGTGAATCTAGCTTCCTCCTGTTTTGCCTGCTCAGTGTTCTGGCTTTATCAAAGCAAAGGGCCCAGGCTAAGAGCTGCCACGGTTGTCCCTCCCTCCCAATCCTCCACCATGATCCCCTGCTAGTACCCAGGAATCTTGAGTCCTCTAGAGAGGGAAGGGAGAAGAAGAAGGGAAATTGATTTGGGCTGAGTTTGGCACTGCCTAACATTGTTCATTTTGCTTTCCACGGGAGCACTGCCATGGTGGTGGCATGGCCACGCCCCTGGCCCTGGACACTGCCCTGGGGAAGCCATCCTCCAGGGCCCTGTGAGCACCCCTGTGGCCACAGTATGGGGGGAGCCACCCCCCAGGGCACTGTGTGCCACCCCCTGAGACACATCACTGAGTAAGCAGAAGAAACAGGACACAAGAATGGGGAGCCTAAGTGGGTTGCCCTGCTGACCTGACATGGAGCCTGAACCGGAATCTTCTCCTCCTAATAAACAGTCTCCTAAAGGCCATGTTTTACTCTTGAAAGAGCCTGTCTTCCTTCACATCCAACCTGGCACTCAGGAACCTAGTGGTGTCTGAATTCCCTAGTGGTGAGAATGGGGTACCCAGCCAGGCATTCTCAGAAGCTTGACTCGGTTGTCCCCATAGCATATGGTTGTATGAGGCTATCTCTCGTCTTTTTCACTTCTGCTTCTTCCCATCAGAGGGCCTAGAGTGTGGCCTCATCATGTCTACCCCATCATATATACGCAGACCTAGTGGGCCTTCCAAAGTTCCATCCTGCATGCCTCACTCTATAGATCAGAAGCCTTTAATGCAGAGGTGTCCAACCTTTTGTTGTCTCTGAGCCACACTGAAAGAAGGGTTGTCTTAGGTCACACATTAAATACATTGTGACATGTAATCACAAAAAAATCTCAATGACTTAAGTAAATTTATGATTTTGTGTTGGATCACATTCATAGCCATCGGAACTGCATGCAGTCTGCAGGCTGCAGGTTGAACACCCCTGCATGGATCCCTCCTGTCCAGATGTATTTCTCACCAATCCCTGAACATACATTAAACTTTCCAGCTTTTTTAACTTTACACAGTTCCCCACCACTACCTCCCCTACCCCCATCCCACTCCCAGCTCAGTAATGCCTTGCTTCCCGGCCAGCTGAAGCTCCACCATCAACATGAAGCCTTCCTTAAAGCCCGTTAGAAAAAGCAGTCCTCTCTCTGTGCACTGCCTCCGTCTCTACAGCTTATATTAACTGTCACATGGGTGTGATCACACACTACCCAGTCAGCAACAATTCATGGGCTAGCCTTTTAACTGTCCAACCAAACGATGGTACTCAGAGCAGGACCACCACTTCTACACATCTAGATTCTCCCACCTCCATCCTCTACTGATCTGTATCTTGCACAGAGTGGCGCTTGTACACAGTTTGAAATACCTATGCTCCAAATGCTTCTGGGTTCTGACTCTCTCTACAGCCCAGTTCTTCAGCCAAGGCACCTCCCTGCACACGCATCCAGTCCCCTTGCTGTGAAACCCTTCCTGCTCATGAAAATCCCAGATCTGGGACCCTCTCCACCCACCAACTCCCAGGTTTCTTACGCTGTCCCTATCTGTTCTAGAGCTACCATAGCCCTGTAGCCAGGCCTGTCCACCGCCCGTCAGTCCTCCCAGCCCTCACAGTTATTCCCTCATGGGGGAGGCAGCAAGTGCCCTGGAGTAAGTGGCTACTAGGTACTTCCCAGGTTGATGTGGGGTCATTATAAGAAAAGGCACCAGGAATTCTATGAGTCTTTCTCTTCCCCTTCCCCCCCCCACCATATGCCACACTTGAATAACTTGAATAACGGAATTGGGGCTCCGTGTCTAATGAGAGCAGACTCAGGTCCAGGTCCAGGTCCAGATCCAGACGAACGGGAAAGAAGACCCAACTTTAGCAGGTGCCTAGCCCCCCTGGGTAGGTTAAGGGGTTGCTGAATGGAGCCGAGAAAAATCTGGGACTAAAGTCACTCGAGCTCTCGACCCCTCAGTGTCCTGCGCTGTGAAGTGCAAGCGTGGAGCTACTCTACTCCCTCTTTGCCACTGGAAAAGTCTGCATTTCAGGTTATGAGGCTCACTAAAGCGATCGTTGGGGTCGCGCTTCCTGGTTCCTTACGGGAAGACCGATACCACTCAGGAAAGGTCAATGTGAGGACTACAGCCAGAAGGCTGGACTCCCAACAGAAGCTCTCAGGCTTGGCTTGGTTAGAGGACCCCACACCACCAGCCCGGGGGTCTTAAAGACAGCACGCCTCCAGCTCAGGGCAGCAGCGCCGCGGGAAGCCTCTGTCCCCGCCCCCGGTGCCGCGTCCATTGGCTGGGCTTCTCGCCGGCCCCGCCCAGCGAACACGCCCGGTACCTACGCATGCGCAGAGGCTGCCGCCGCCACCAATTCAGCACCAGAGCCCGGACAGCGGCGCCGCCCACGGGCATGGAAGGAGGTAGCTGCAGCAGCGGTAGCGGTCCGGCTCCCGGCCCAGGTCCGGAAGGGGAGCAGCGGCCCGAAGGGGAGCCCTTGGCCCCAAATGGCAGCTCCCCGGACAGGTAAGACAGACCACCCCACAGACCCAGTTTACAGACCTTCCCAGCACCCCTGCCCCAGGTATTCCCAGTAGCCGCCATACATCGCTCCATTCATTCCCCAGCCCCTTCCAGAGCCTCTTCCGGCGCCTCCACGCTGGTCCCCTGGCCACGCCCTCATTCTGCCTAGTCAATTTTCTCTCCCCCTGCTACCCCCTACTGTCAGGCCCCCATCGCCCTCCCCACCCCAGGTTCTTGCCCCACCCACTCTTCCTACCTTACCTCTAAGGCCGGGGGTTCCCTCCCTCTGGCCTTCCGAGCCCCGCCCTCTAAGCCCTGCCCCCCGCGTCTTCTCGGTAAACCCCTAGCCTGCGGCAACCTCATACCAGCTTTCAGTGTATCAGCGGGCTGGAGGGAGCATGTGTATCGTAGATGGAAGGTTTGCCAAGGTGTATGTCATGGGGAGGGCAGATACTCCGCGCCCACGCCCGGGACTGTCTTTGTCCATCACCATCAGTCTCCACTCTGCCCTGCATGGCCAGCTGCGCACGTGGGGGCAGAGTCCCCGCATGTGGCAGCTACCTGCACTCGCTGAAGGCACTAAGGTAGGCAGGCTAGGAGGCTCAGAGTACAGTCAGAACCAACCCTGAAGGAGCCCCAGGCTGGCAGGACAGGAGGAACACCTTCCGGCTGAAGGCCCAGATCTTGGTGTCTATCCACTCTCTTCCTCCAACATATGTGTGAGGGAACAGCCCAGCCAGGTAGCAATATGGCGCAATTTCTGTGCCCTGCTTGGTCTGCCACCTCCAGAATCCCTCGCCTGACATGACACTGCCTTTTTCTGTCCTGCCTGGACTGAAATAAGAGGCATTCTTTGGAAGCAAAAAGCAGAAGTAGACACATGGTCTCCAGACTGCTCCAGTTAAAATGTACATCCTGTACCTCAGAGCAAAGGAGGCCCCACAAGTGAAATATTTTTTCCCTCTATTCTTAACACATAAGCCTGAACAGATCCAGTCACCTTTTCTTATAAGAGGTACAGAGAGTTCTTCAAAGAGATGAGATATAGGATGGATGTGTGCCCTAGACCAGGGTCTGCCTGGGACTATGACTTGACCAAAGAGCCAGAGGTAGACAGGGCAGAGAAGGGACCTGGGGCCAGAAGCCTTCCTAGTAGGTGCTGGAGAATCATTTGGTTCCCTGGATATTTTGCCAAAGATCAGCCCTGACTGGTCTGCTTACTTCCCCTGCATATGAGGATCATTTGTGGGCACAGGAACCACTTGCTCTCCTCCAAAACCTCCCTGGGACCTTTGGTCCCTCTCTACACTTCTCCAGAGACCCTGGATACTAATCAGGCAAAGGGATTCTTTTCAGTTCAAGAACACAAATACGCTCCTGCTGAGCTGAGTAGAACTCTGGGGATAGATACACAGTGAATGTGGAGACGTGCACATGCACACACACACAGTCCTTTACTGATGCATTGACTACAGAGAAAATTGAGATAGTTCACTCTTTGTTTTTAAAATTACCATTTTATTTTCCTAGTGATGTGAGCTACTTCCCCATCTATCCTGGCCACTCTTCAGGATCACATGGATATCCATACAGCTATATGTCTGTGGGCTTGGCGACAAGGTTAATGCAATGTCCATTGTCCCTTATGAGGCTCCCAAGTGGGGGCTCCGTGTCTGCGTCACTACTTTCCATTCCCCTGCCTGCCCGCCCCAATCACTTACTTGGCTTACAGGCCAGCGGGTCCAGGCAGGCAGCCCAGGAAGTTGCTCATCCCAGTCGGAGCCATGGAACTGAGAGGGTGAGAATGAAAGCCCCCTGGGGAGGCAAGGCCTGGAGTGCTTAACTCATATTATTACTAGGTCTCCTGAGAACAGAGGGCAGCAAGGGCTTCTTGGCAAGAGAAAGCTTTTATTCTGAGAAGAGTTTGGCTGTTCTCCTTGAAAGAGTTGAGACAAAGGCCAGGTCCTACAGCAGTCAGAATGTGGAGGGTTTCAAATTCTACCATATTTATAATGATGAGCATAGTCAAAAAGAGTGAGATTTGGGAACAACTAATCGTTGGTGCCTGGAGAGGAAAGAAGGGGTTAAAAGGAAGAAAATGGGGCCAGGAAGATCCCAGCAGAAGCAAACCAATGGTAGAGGCTGGAATCCCCCTTGAACAGAAGCCACCTAAGGAAGGGGTTGGGCTTTGAGGTTCGGTAGGCAGGTTAGCAGAGCGTGCTCACGTTCTCTTCCGACACCTTCTTAATGAAAAAGAAACTGACGCTCCAAGCAGGAGCCTGGCTCCTAGGACAAGTCCAGTGCTCAGTGAGTATTTTAAAGCCATGGGAAGTGGGAATAGGCACCCTGGTTGCCCCACCCTTCTGACCTCTGGTGGGCAGGCCCTGCTCTAAAGAGAGACACCAAGACTAATGGATCATCTTCATGCTTTCAGGATTCAACTTAGACCAAGCACAGTGTCCAGCAGGTGGTAGGTGCTCAAAAAGACACCTGTAGAATAAAAATCTTAAAGAGGTAGATGTCCACACTTACACACATAAACCCAGGCCATATAACCAGCTTCCTTTTGGCCCGTGGAGATGAGCCTATGAAGTCTTTTAACTGCCAGGCTCCCGGTTGCTATGTCATTAACTTTTCAGGGTCATCTGAGGTCTCGCTGTAAAACGACATAAGTCAAATTCCTATCTTTCTAAATGTTGAGTTAGTAAAAAACAAAAAAGTATCAGTGATTTCAGTCATGAGATCAAATTCTGATGCAGCTTTGGGATAACAAAAAGGAAAGTATGATTATATATGTAGTGAGATTTTCATGTTGTGAGAAGTTCTCAAACAGAGATTTACTATCTGAGGTACCTAAAGAGGCCAAATTGTAAATATAAATATATTTCTTAGACTAAATGCTCCCTGCAGCTCTGAGTGTGAGAAGGGTCAGGAATGCAAATGTGTCTTCCAGATGCCAGACTCCATGCCAGGCACCTCACATATGTAGTATCAATTAATACCAAACCGGGAAGGGGTCATTATCATCACACCCTCACACAACAGACATGGATGCCAATGGTCCAAGGATGGTGTGTCTTTCCAAAGGTCCCAGAACTAGAGGATGATGGAGCCAGGAGCACACCTCCACCGCTCCCCCACTTTCTTCTCAGCATAAGGGATATTCTCCCCTGACTGCTGTGCCAGCCAGCCTTCTGGGAGCAAGAGGATAAGCTTGCCTATTCTTTCCAGTTCCTTTACATGGTCACTGGGCAGAACCCAGCCCCTGTGGGCAGTGTCCACGTGCATCAGGACTCTGGCCCACAGCTTCCTCAGCAGTGCAGCTGGCAGGACTGGAAGCCAGGGTTGGTTCAGCGTACACCTGGCCCTCCCGTGGGAGCTATGCAAGCTCTGGTGAGCCAGGTGATCCAGGGAGGTGCAAGGGAAGAGACATGGCTATGCCAAGGCTGCCCATTCCAGGACCCCTGGGGGACCCCCCCCGACTCTGTTCTGTGGTCATGTTCTCCTGTCCTGGGTCTAGCAGTCCTATCATTGGGGTGGGGTCCATCTACCCCTACACCCAAGGAGTGGGGCTGGGTCCCTACACAGAGTCCTGCCCTCATAAGTAATTTTGGAGGATGAATCTATTTCTGAATCCTCCCTAGTAAGTTCCTTGGGGGTCCAAACTTTGTCTCCCAACTATGCATACCCTTGCAAAACAAACCTTTCCTATGGCTCAATGTTGGTGGAAGGGTAGCAGCGGCCTCTGCCAAACTTTCCCTGACTACCCCAGCCTTGTGCAGGTCAGGCCCTCCCCTGAGCTCCTTCAGCCATCCATGACTTCTTCTCTCACAGCACTCAGCATCTTAGACTGTCTACATCTCCCACCTACTATGAGTACCTAGAGGACAAGGACTGCCCTCTAGCACCACTTTATCCTAGCACCACTATTAGCAGCCTGTCTGGCACTCGGTATTCATTCAAGAAACATTCCCGGGCACCTCTGTGTGCAAGGCAATGTTCAAGGCACTGGGATAGAGAGGTGAACAAGTGCACCATGCCCCTACTCTCCCAGAGCTCACATTCCATATGAAAGACAGGCAATAAACATGATAACTATATAATATAATGTCCAGTTGTAGTAAATGCTCTGAAGAAATATAAAGCAGGTGGGGGGACGGAGAACTGGTAGGTGGTTATTTAGAAAAGGTAGTCATGGGAGGTTTCTCTAGCAAGGTAATAGTTGAACTGAGAATAGAATAAAGAGAGGGCGTGAGCCATGCAATTATCTGTAGGGACAAGAGTGCAGCAGGTGCTCAATAAATATCTAACAAGAAAATGAACTGATGACTGTAGCAGAAAGAGCACAGGACTACAAGTCAGAACTGGGTTCAAGGCCCAGGCCTTCACATCTCATTGAACCTCAGTTTCCAAATCTATAAACGAGGAAAGTACTTCTTCTGTAGCTTTTTGAAAAGAGTAAATTAGATCATACCTTAAAATCACATTTGTTGCCTAGCACAGTGTCTGGCGTGTAGCAGGCTGCCAATAATGTTTTGTTTGTTTGTTTGTTTGTGAGTGCTTGAGTGAATAGGACAATGGACCCCAAGAGGCAGGCAGGGGATGTAGATCCGCAGCCCCCACCCTCCGTGCCTCTCCCCCAGCACCAGCAACAGAAAAACCCTGCCAGTGTGCCGCCACCCGGTCTTTCCTGCCCCTTCTCTCCCCAGGTCCCAGAGCAGGGCCGTGGCCCCCGAGGCAAGCCCAGAGAGGAGCTGCTCCCTCCACAGCTGCCCCCTTGAGGACCTCTCCAGCTCTTCGGGGCCTCCACCAGCAACTTCGACCCTCCAGCCTGTGGGCCCATCCAGCCCCTTGGCCCCTGCCCACTTCACTTATGCCCGGGCGCCACAGGAATACCGAGGGGGTAGTTCCCTGCCAGGGCTTGGGGACCGGGCAGCTCTGTGCTCCCATGGCTCCAGCCTTAGCCCTTCCCCAGCCCCTTCCCAGCACGATGGGGCCTGGAAGCCACCAGCTGTGCAACGCCATGTGGTCCGTGTCAGGTAAGGAGGGGTCTGGCAGCCTGGCAGCTGCCACTGAAAGGTAGGTCAGGACTAAAAAGTGGGGCCAATCTTCTGGGCCCTGGGCTCCATCATTAGGAGGCAGCCCCGGATGTCCGCTGCCTCTGGTGAAGGAGGCAGCTTGGATAGAGAGCTTGGAAGTAAGGATTGTAGCTGTGGTGTGGGAAAGCATACAAGGGTTAATGCCATCTTCCTCTACTCCCCTACCCCCACATCCCACCCTATAAGAGGACCTTGAAAAGCAAGTATCTTTTCTTTTGTTCCACAGGCAGAAACAGGCCTTCCGGATGCCAAAGAGGTAGGCCTAGTCCTTTTCTTGACCCCTACAGTGACCAGGCTGTGCCTAGTACAGCCCCATCACCCCTTCTGGGTGGCTCCTAAGCTCACCCACCCCCTGCCACCACACCCGACACTCACGTGGGCTCTCTTCCTCTTTCTCAGCTATTCCCAGCTGATTGCTGAGTGGCCAGTGGCAGTGCTGCTGTCGTGTCTAGCTGTCATCCTCCTCTGCACCCTGGCTGGCCTCTTGGGGGGCCACCTGCCTGACTTCTCCAAGCCCTTGCTGGTGAGAAGCCATGGGGAGCGAGCGGGCCCCCAGGTCTGGCCACCTCAGCTCAGTCTGGGGCAACAGGTTGCAGTGGCCCCGCTGGGGGTAGGGTGGCAGTGGTGGGCTCTCAGCCTACAAAGAGAGTTGGGAAGATGGTATAGAGCTGACAGCCCTGTTCAACAATCCAGGCAGGCAAGCTGGCCTTCCCCGCTCCCAGGAGCCAAAGGGGCAGAGCCGAGAAGGATCAAGTGCAAAACCCCGCCTCCTGCTTGCCTGATCTTCTTGGCGTTCCCCCCTACAGGGCTTTGAGCCTCGGGACACAGACATTGGGCGCAAGCTGGTGGTCTGGAGAGCACTGCAGACCCTCACGGGCCCCAGGAAGTCGCTTTCCCTTTCCCCAGACCTTGAGCTGAACAGGTAATGGGTCCCCATTTTTCCATACCATTGGGGGAAATGGAAGAAGTGAGGTCTCCAGGGAGAGGCCATCAAATGACCTCCCCAAAGACAGGTCAGAGGTGCTTGATGGGGACCTCTGGGAGTAATGTCAAGCCTCCTCTGAGCACCCCACCCCTTGATGGCACCTGGCGTTGGTTTTTTCTATACCTCAGCTCAAACCCACACACCACTCTGAGCCCTGCACCCTGGAGAAGCACCCAGGAGGGCGTGGTCCGGCCCCGGAGGATGGTGGAGCCCCTGGAGGACAGAGGGCAAGAAAGTTTCTTCTGTGGCCCCCCTGGTAAGCTTCAGCTTGGCCAGTTCCTGGCTTTAATAGTGGTCTCCCCCGCACCTACCAGCACAGAAGGGCCCAGGAGAAAAAATTTGAGCAGACGGAAAGGGAAGGAGGCCAGTTGGACACATTCAAGCCAAGGAAGTTGGGTTATATCTAGGAACATGAGGCAGGTCTCAGGTGATCCTGCCGGGTAGGGTCGAGCTGGGTGTGAGTGGGCACAGGAGCTGGGATGCAGGCCCAGGACGAGGCAGCCAGGGACAGGTTTCAAGCTCCTGAGAGTCTGAAGTTTATATGGCTCTGGGTAAGAATCTTTCCTTTGGTGGGCCCAGGACGTGGGGCCAAAGGCCTGAACTCTGGGGGGTGTGTTGCAGAAAAGAGCTATGCACAGCTGGTGTTCATGTCCACCTCAGCGGGCAGCCTGTGGAACCTACATGCCATCCATTCCATGTGTCGCATGGAACAGGACCAGGTGAGTTGACTTCCTGGGGCTGGGTGCGGTACGGGGGAACCAGGACACCAAGGACCTGATCCCAAGGAAACACTGCTTAGCCAGAGCTGCCAGGGTGGACTGAGGAAGAGTATTCCCTGCTTAGGAAATTATTCCAGTGCTTCTGAAAGGCTCCAGGTTGGGGTAGGGAAAGGAGAGTCAACTTTTTCAGAAGAGCCAAAACACAAGTGTTGGAAGACACAACGTGTAGAGACTGGGGATTTCCTAAAGGTGCTGAAAAGGAGCCTCAGGAACTGTGCAGGAGGCACCGGCCCAAGGCCTCCAGCCCCCATCAATCCAAGCAGTGCCAGTGCAATCATTGCTAACTAGACAACCACACACCATAGCATCTGCAGAAAGGTTTGCTGCTAAAAACAGTGTGAACACTCACTTCACACAAGGGTATCCAAAGTACCAAAGACACTGGTTAAGAATGTGTGCTCTGGAGTCAGATGCCTGATGTCAAGGGCAGTTCTGACACTTCCTAGCTGAATTCAGACTGCAGACGAGCAGGTACCCTCCCTCAAGCTGTGTGACTTCGGGCATGTTTCTTAACCTCTCGGTGCCTCAGTCTTTGTACATGTAACATGGAGATAAGAATGGTACTTTCCTTGTGGGGATGTTGTGACGATTAAGATGGAATTTGTAAAACTATAACATAATGACTGGCAATAATAATCTCTCAATAAATGTTACGATTGTCACCATGATCTCAGATCCAAGGCCATACATCCACCCAGTGGCAGAACAGAGCCTCTGGTTCCCAGGCAGGTGCTCTCTGTAACTACACCAGCTGTTGTAATGTCAACAGCAGGTGGGAGAGAAAAGGAGGCAGGAGGGCTGAAAAATTAACAGCCCTGTGCCTAAGAGGGTTTAAGCAGACTAGTAGATAGAGAGAAGGGGCTGGGGTCTGTCAGTGACCCTGATCCTGGAGTGTTTTGGCCTCTGCCTCTCTTACCGTTTGCTTCCAGTTTCCTAGACCTTTGACCCTGTTCCATCTGTGGCTGCCACTTCCACTCATACTCCTGGCTCAGGCAGTGTAGAGTTGGGGTGTGACCTGCAGGGGCCCTTAGGGCAGGACCTCTCAGGCTGGGGCCTGGGCAGCATCTCTGAAGCTCCTCTTTGATGGAGTCAAGATGTAACTGCTGACACCTGGGCTAAGAGCCAAAGGCAGCTCTGAGACAAGCCAGTTCTGCTGGGCTGTCGGGATACCTCTCTGCCTCTGTCCTGCAGCCCGAAAGGAGGTGAGAGGGTCTTGGGCAGGGCTAGGGGCACTTGGGCCCCTGCACTGCCCTTGAGCTCTCTCCTGCTGTCTATGCCCTACAGATCCGCTCCCATACCCACTTCGGGGCTCTGTGCCAGCGCACAGCAGCCAATGAATGCTGCCCCAGCTGGTCCCTGGGCAACTACGTGGCTGTGCTGTCCAACCGATCCTCCTGCCTGGATACTACTCAAGCAGACGCAGCCCACACACTGGCCCTGCTTCGGGCCTGTGCCCTCTACTACCACCGTGGTGTCCTGGTGCCCTCTTGTCTGGGACCAGGGCAGGATAAGCCCCCACGCTGTTCCCAGGTACCCACCAAGTGCTCCCGGAGCAGTGCTGTATACCAACTTCTGCACTTTCTGCTGGACAGGGACTTTCTGAGTCCCCAGACGGCTGACTACCAGGTGCCCTCCCTCAAGTACAGCCTGCTCTTCCTGCCCACCCTAAAGGGTGCCTCCATGATGGACATCTACCTGGACCGCCTAGCCACCCCTTGGGAGCTCTCTGACAATTACACGTCTATTACCGGCATGGACCTGGGCCTCAAGCAGGAGCTGCTGAGGCACTACCTGGCCCAGGATACAGTGTACCCCTTGCTGGCCCTGGCTGCCATCTTCCTCAGCATCGCCCTCTACCTGCGCTCCCTCTTCCTCACGCTCATGGTGCTGCTAGGGGTGCTGGGCTCCCTGCTGGTGGCCTTCTTTCTTTACAGAGTGGCCTTTCGAATGGCCTATTTCCCCTTCGTCAATCTGGCGGCCCTCGTCCTGCTCAGCAGCGTCTGCATCAACCACACCCTTATCTTCTTCGACCTCTGGCGTCTCAGCAAGAGCCAGCTGCCCTCTGGGGGGCTGGCGCAGCGCGTGGGCCGCACCATGCACCACTTCGGCTACCTGCTGCTGGTCTCCGGCCTCACCACCAGCGCGGCCTTCTACGCCAGCTACCTGAGCCGCCTCCCGGCCGTGCGCTGCTTCGCCCTTTACATGGGCACAGCTGTGCTGGCGCACCTGGCGCTCACGCTGGCTTGGCTGCCCTCCTCTGCCGTGCTCCACGAGCGCTACCTGGCACGCGGCTGTGCGTCCCGGGCGCAGGGCCCGTGGGTCGGCAGCGCGCCCCGGCGGCTAGCGCTGGCGCTGCACCGGAGGCTCCGCGGCCTTCGGAGGGCCGCGGCAGGCACCTCGCGCCTGCTGTTCCAGCGCCTCCTGCCCTGCGGCGTCATCAAGTTCCGCTACATCTGGATCTGCTGGTTTGCGGCGCTGGCGGCAGGGGGCGCCTACATCGCTGGCGTCAGCCCCCGCCTGCGGCTGCCTACCCTGCCGCCACCCCGCGGCCAGGTCTTCCGGCCCAGCCATCCCTTCGAGCGCTTCGATGCTGAGTACCGCCAGCAGTTCCTGTTTGAGCGCCTACCTGAGGGTGAGGGAGGCCACATGCCCGTGGCTTTGGTGTGGGGCATCCTGCCTGTGGACACTGGGGACCCCCTGGACCCTCGCAGCAACAGCTCGCTGGTAAGTGACCCTACCTTCTCAGCCAGCAGTCCTGAGGCCCAGCGCTGGCTGCTGGCTCTCTGCCACAGAGCGCGGAATCAAAGTTTCTTTGGTGCCCAGCCGGAGGACTGGCCCACAGTGTGCTTCATGGAGACCCTCCAGCACTGGATGGAGAGCCCCAGTTGTGGTCGCCTGGGGCCTGGCCTCTGCTGTGGCCACTCAGACTTCCCCTGGGCACCCCAGCTTTTCCTGCACTGCCTCAAGATGATGGTTCTGGAGCAAGGCCCAGAAAGCACCCGCGACCTGGGACCCCGCTTCAATACCCAGGGCAGCCTGACTGCCCTGGTCCTACAGTTCCAGACCAGCTTCCAGTATAGTCCAGACTACAGCCAAGCCCACCGCTTCTACACTGAGGTCAGCCACTGGCTGGCAGCAGAGCTGCGCAGGGCACCTCCCGGCCTCCGCCAAGGTTGGTTCACCAGCCGGCTAGAGCTGTACAGCCTTCAGCACAGCCTGAGCACGGAGCCTGCTGTGGTGCTGGGCCTGGCTCTGGCACTGGCCTTTGCCACACTGCTGCTGGGTACCTGGAACGTTCCACTTAGCCTGTTCTCCGTGGCGGCTGTGGCAGGCACGGTACTGCTCACCGTGGGGCTCCTGGTTCTACTTGAGTGGCAGCTCAACACTGCCGAGGCACTCTTTCTCTCTGCCTCTGTGGGCCTCTCAGTAGACTTCACTGTCAACTACTGCATCTCCTATCACCTGTGCCCACACCCAGACCGCCTGAGCCGCGTGGCCTTCTCACTGCGCCAGACAAGCTGTGCCACAGCCATGGGGGCTGCAGCCCTGTTTGCGGCGGGTGTGCTCATGCTGCCTGCCACAGTGCTGCTCTATCGCAAGCTGGGCATTGTCCTCATGATGGTCAAGTGCGTCAGCTGTGGTTTTGCCAGCTTCTTCTTCCAATCCCTCTGCTGTTTTTTCGGACCAGAGAAGAACTGTGGTCAAATCCTCTGGCCGTGTGCCCACCTGCCGTGGGATGCCGGAACTGGGGAGCCGCGTGGGGAGAAAGCAGGCCGCCCACGACCAGGGCCAGCAGGAGGGCCGCCTGGGTCCTGCTCAGAGCAGTATGAACTACAGCCCCTGGCACGGCGCCGGAGCCCCAGCTTTGACACCAGCACAGCCACCAGCAAACTGTCCCACCGGCCCTCAGTGCTCTCTGAGGATCTACAGCTGCATGATGGCCCCTGCTGCTCCCGTCCCCCACCAGCCCCTGCCTCCCCAAGGGAGCTGCTCCTGGACCACAAGGCGGTTTTCAGCCAGTGCCCAGCCCTGCAGACCTCCTCCCCTTATAAGCAGGCTGGCCCCAGCCCCAAAACCCAGGCCAGGCAGGACTCCCCAGGACAGAAGGCCGAGCCTGTGCAAGCCTCACCAGAAGCCCCCGCCCACGCCCCAAAGCCCAAGGCTGCAGAGCCACCTGACTGCCTCTGCTCCTCAGCCAGCACTCTGGAGGGGCTCAGCGTCTCTGACGAGACCTGCCTAAGCGCCTCTGAGCCCAGTGCCCGTGTACCAGATTCCATGGGTGCCTCCCCAGAGGACCTGGATGAAACTGAACAGTCAGTACCTGAGCGGGGCCAGCTGAACGGGAAGCGGGACACCCTGTGGCTGGCACTGAAGGAGACTGTGTACGATCCATCACTGCCTGCCTCCCACCAGAGCAGCTCATCCTGGAAGGGCCGTGGGGGGCCAGGGGATGGCAGCCCTGTGGTGCTGCCCAACAGCCAGCCAGATCTGCCAGATGTTTGGCTGCGCAGGCCCAGCACCCACACTTCAAGCTACAGTAGTTGAGGGAGGCCCAGGGAGGCCGGACCAGGGTACAGAGCCTGTCAGGGATGATAAGGTAGGGACAGCATCAGGTTGGAGCCTGATGGTGTTTCTCCATGTCAGCATGGAGAGGTCTCACCCTTCAGTTGTGGATTTTAAATGCTGCCAGGTGTTCCATCCTTGGTCCGGGCTGCTGCTTACACCCCACGTCTGGAGGATTCAGTGGGGAAAGTCTTTAGAGGGAAATACCAAGCTCTCCTGTGACCTGCTGAAGGCTCCTGTGCCCCCGCGGTGCCAACCAGGACACACCCTGAGCACAAGAGTCCTGGGGAATCTCGGCAGCCTCCTGGGCCTTACAACTTCCAGGGGCTCTTTATCAGGACACTTTCTACTCTTTGGGGAGCTTCTCTGTGCCAGAATTGGGCTGGGGCCTCTGTCCTGAACTGCCCTGCCCCCTTCGCATACCCCAGTCTGACCAGAAGTTCATCAAGGCCAGGCAGAGATGGGAGGAACAGGAGAGGGAGGGCTGGTCAGCCACAGAGCATCCCTATGATATTGCAGGCTGGTCCTTCAATAGGTAGCTGCTGTGGCGGGGAAGAGTGGTCTCCCCGGTTAACAATCAGAATCCTTTCCACCCCTGCCTCTTTCAGTTTACAGGACACTTCTGTTCCTGTTTTCTCCTTGGATCTCACTTCACTGTGGCGTAGCTTGCAGTTGGCCAGGTTCTTTTGCATCCAATTTATAGGCAAAAACATTGAAACTAAGTAAAGTGAAGTGATTAACCCAAAGTCACGTAGCTAATAAATGGCAGAACAGGTTTCCACACCGTAGCTCCCGCTCTCCTGGTCACCTGCCTGTCCTGATCTTTTACCCCTAGCACCCTCCTGTGACCTGCCTTCTCAGATGTCTCTGAGTAAGCTCCCCTCCCGCCTCCTTTTAGGCCTCCGTCTCCAAAGCGAGCTATCCTCTGAGCAGGCCTGGAGTTCCTCCCCATCAGCCGGCTGAGATGCCTCCTGGCCATGGGGTATCTTGGCTAATCTGATTTCCATGTTCAGGGTCAGTGACATGCCTCTTTCATGGCCACAGTATATGGAGAGACCCTGCCAGAGAGACACTGAGGGCAGCAGAGGTGGAGCAGAGTTCAACTAAGGCAAGAACTCATAGCTGCCCTTTCTGGGACTATGTGAATCTGAAGCTGTTCTCCAGGTAGGGTCCCCAGCTTCCTAAGGACAGGTCTCTCTGCTGACCAAAGGTTGATTCCTCCCCTCTAAAGCAATGAGTATCTCTGGAAGGTTTCATCCAATGTAAGAGCCCGGGACACTCAGAACATCGGCAAGCTTACTGAATAGCTGCTCTGCATATGGTACTACAAGGAGGCAGAGGCGTGGAAGAAAAATCAACATCTTTCCTCAAGGAACTTACCCTCTAACTGGGGGAACAGTTCACACGTCCATGCAGGCATCAGTGGGTCTCTGTGGGACATATGCCTGTCACCATCAGTATTGCTGGAGCTGAAGTACCCAAGACTGGGTAACCAGGAAGGCTTCCTGGAAGAAGAACAACTTGAGCTGGGCTTCAGAAGTCTAAGTATCTCAGACTAGAAGGAACTTTAATGATCATCCATTCCAGGAGTTTTCAAATTTTGTAGCATCAGGACCCTTTCTTCAAAGAATTCTTGTATGGGAACCCAGTATATAAAACAGATTAAAAAACATCTACTCTGGTGGGTACTGGGTGGGAGAACACAGAGCCAGCTCAGCCTCCCTTTCTCCTGCGCCTCTCTGGGAGCCCTGGGGAACCCACAAACTCCTGAAGGCTCCACAGAATTCCGTATGAAAAGCCCTGATTCAGGCCATTTTACAGATGAGTATCACAGAGGGGACAGGAGTTTCCTAGGAACAGTCTGTGGCAGAGCTGGAGACAAATCAAGGAGTGTTTTGTTGCGTTTTTTTCTATATTGTTGGGACTCACCTCCCACCCCAAGTAGCCCATGAAAAGTGGGACAGAAACCCCAGTGAGACACGGGGATTGTGGAAGACACAGAAGACGGTGGACAGGAGTGACAGAGTACTTTGCAAGATAAATGAACCCACCTGACTCCTAGGAAGGGAGGGTGATGATTAGGACATAACTTGGACCTGTCCCCCTGGAGATCTACTTGGACCTCTCTCCATGTCCAAGCTGCACTCAGCCTCTCATGTCTAGGGCTGCTCGTCAGGGTCCTGCCTTCTCTGCACCAAGGACTGTGTCCCTCTGTTATCACACAGCCAGGCTGAGAGAGCCCTGGTCTCACCTGGGACAATTAGCCCTCTAGAGGAAGGACAGGTGAACCCTTCCTCCTAAGCCTGAGCAGAGGTCTGTCTTTGACTCAAAAGAGAATCCAGCATCTTAGTTGCTTCTCAGCAACTCACCGAGGCTCTTTTGCCCTGTGTTGTGGGAGGGCAGCAGGGACCTGGACCCAAAGAACCTGCTTCTCCATACCCTTTTGTGTCTTACAAAGGAAAACATTGGTGTCTGGGACTGGAGCTTCAAAAACTTTGCCTGAACACAACCACTGAAATGTTAGAGCTTGGGGTAGAGGGTCACTGGGGGTTTGGGCACGCCTGAGGGATTTCTGGGTCTCGTTCTTGCAGGCCATGGCCATAAAACTGTATGGGAAGGCAGAAGCGCCAGAGCAGCTGAGGTGCTGACTGGATTTCTCTTTATGCCTCCAGGCCCAAAGAACTGGAAAAATCCAGTGGCAATCAAACACTTCACCTTGCGACAAGAGTGGCCCAAACCAATAGCAGGCACCCGGCTTCAACGGGTAATCCAGCCCACCTCTCTAGGCCCAGATTTGGAAAGCAGGACTTAGCATTTTCAATTTCCTTTGACTTTAGCAGATCTATTCACTTTATTATTGTTATGGGTGGTGACAATGAGTGTGTGGCCCTGGACACAGGTGGGGAGAGACTTAGAAGCATGCTGTGAGGCAGAGGGAAACCAGTCAAAGCTTTCATGTTTGCTCTGGAAAATTCAAGGAATGGTTTCTTAACACCGAGACACTTTAAAATAGAACTATGTTAACACTCATTTGGGACTTGAGAGGATGTCTCCTATTTGTTCCACAGATGCTTGAACTCATACTCAGAGTATGTGTACTGTGTTTTTAAAATGTAACTCGGTATAGCCTGTGGCAATGGGAAAGCCCATCTTTCCATGGCTGTCGCACTTTGATGATGATGGTAGACAGAGATTGATGTGACTAGCCGAATGATAGATTTTACTGGCACGTGGCATATCCCATACCGTGACATTTAGTCAATATCCCAGCTTGCGCCTGATTCTGAAAGAGACATCTCATAGGAGAATTATTAGCCAAACTTCCTCAGCCCCCTTCAACTTATTTCATTCTTTCTCCCAGGGCACAACAGGACAGGGAGGCAGGTAAGGGGTATCAGGAAAGAGGATAATACGTTAATTTATTGTACAATCCTCACCCATTGTCCAGAGTGTTTCTGATCCTTTCCTCCAGGGTGGCCTTATCTCAGCCTTTGATAACACACATGGGCAATGACAAGCTCTCTGGCATCCCATGCCATGCATCAAGATCCTCTTTGCTTGGGAAAAAGGAAAACAGACATTCCTCACCCTTGTTCACAGAGGTGACTGCAACTCAAGGTCTGGAGGTGTTTATGCTTAAGAAACTGTAACGCAATTCACTGGGAAAACGAGAAGCAAAAGAAAGCCATTATGTGCTATGTAAATGGCTGGCAGTCCAAAGCCACCCTGTACTGAAGAGGCCTGGAAGGACCTTGATAAACTTATAATTATTATCAGGCCTCTGTGTGATTATTCATGGTATCCCTCAGTAGAGGGAAAAGGTCAGCATCTTACCAAATACACAAGAATCGAACCAGAGCTTTAGTATTGCTAAAGAAAATCACACAGTGGGGCAGATTGATGTAGGTCTGAATTCATGGCCACCAACCTCCAACTGGACCCTCAGCCCTGCCTAGCTAGTTTCCATTGTAATTACTAGTTTCCATTCTTTGTAAGGACCATTTCATACTTTCTCTACCTCCCTCAAATATCTGATACCTATCTCCACCTTCCGCAACCCCACTGTCAGTAGGCAACTCATTCTTTGTAAAGAAAACTGGAAATTTACTCACCTTCAAGGCTTCAAGTCCCCAACTTGCCTACCTCTGCTCCTGCCTGCTTCTCTCCCCATCCCTTCTATTACAACAAAGGAAGCAGTAATGGTTCCACCTATGGCTTCACGCACTGCACCAGAGGCCTTCAAATAAGGACTTGCATTTCCACAGGGACATGAAGACTTTCTAAAAGGTACGTGGACACAGACAGTTTTAAGGGAATCAACTTCCAGAGCTTCTTCCTTCATATGTTTCCTTTCTTTGTATCGATCAGCCTAAGAAGGAGCCTTAGGTCGGTCAGTTCTTCTCTATCTCCACCTTCCCAGTTGACCCCCTCCTTCATTTTGAATCCTACTCTGGCAACTTACTCTGCCGTATTTTAAAAAAAAAAAAAAAAAAAAAAGGACTACTTGAGAATACTCTGCTTCTCAAGGAAGTCCTTGAGAAAGCAAAGTCTAGAGAGCTTCTATGAGAATTTTCAAAGGGGGTAGTGCTATAGCTCCATTCTGTGCCTTCTTCATTTAATTTGAATTATTTGAATTGAAAAGCAATTTAAAATAGCAAAATTTAAATTAAAAATCAGGCTTTTTCTAATAGAAAGTCAATCTGATTTGGCTGATGGGCTTGACATAGAGGACTGAATTTGCAAATAAGCTATATGGTGGATATCTTTCAAAAATGGAATCATTTAAAACTCCATGGTTTGAACAAAATATATTTAAAGTACATATACAACCTCCCCTTCTAGCCAAGATGAAGTAGCAGGGGACCAGATTTACTCTCTTTCCTGAAACAACAAACAAACAAACAAAATATGAAACAACAGTTTGCACAACACTGGATATCAGACAACAAAGGACAGTGATCCCTGATGTGCAAGAAACAAATGAGGTCGGCCCTATAATTGTGCAGCTTACTGCTTGAGAGAATTTCCAAGATATATTGTGGGGAGGGAAAACCCAGGAAGGACCATGCAGACTTCCTGAGCTGGGGAGATAGCTCAGGGTTTGGGGCAACCAAGGTAGCTACAGTGCTCAGAACAGAATACTAGATAGGAGAAACGTGCACAGAGAGAGAGTTCTGGAGATCTGAAAAGGAACCCTCTTGAGTATTCTGCAGAGCACTGCTCATCACATGTGAGGAAACCACTTGAGACCAAAGAAAAACCACCCGAAATGATTAGAGGGAACAGTAGCCATTAGTCACATAGGGCTGGAACATTGCCTATTCCCATTAGCCACGCTGAAAAACCTCATAACTTATGGAGCATTGGTTAGAATTTTCAAAATGTGCTCAGTCGTGGGGACTCGTTAGCTCTGGTTTAAACACTGATCGTTCCCACCTAACAAATCTTTAAAGCAAAACCTGAAAGGACCAAATGGTTTTTAAGTAATGTAACTGCATCCTAGAACAAGCCTTCATAATATTTACAGGAATATAAAAATAACCAGCACCCAAAAACGCAAGATTCATTATGTCTGGAATCTAATAAAAAAATTACCAGTCATGCAAAGAAGCAGAAAAATATGACTTATATTGAGGAAGAAAATCAATTGACACCAACCCAAAACTGATACGTATATGAGAATTACCTGACAAGGACATCAAAACGGTTATTGTAACTGTATTCCAAATGTTCACATAGCTAAGTAGAAACTTGGAAGATATTTTTTAAATATCCTAATTGAGCTTGGAGAGATAATCTGAGTATTGCTAAAGAAAATCACACAGTGGGGCAGATTGATGTAGGTGAAATATCTGAGATGAAAAACTACTGGATGGAATTAAAAACAATTTAGACACTGCAGAAAAAAATAATTTTAGAAGTGAATAAAGGTTATGCATAATATATAATAGGTAGAAAGTATATGTTCTTTACAAATATTTAAATTATGAAAAAATTTGGTCATCAACTAAAATGGGGTGAGAAGGTACATAGTTTGTTGTTTCATTATTTTCATCATGGGGTTCCATGAAACAAAATAATTTGAAGATACTGCTCTAGATCCTATCTTCCTTCCCTCTTTCTCTATGATTTTGCTTCTTTGATCATCCCCCCCCCCCCACGAAGCACACTTTGCTTCCTCTCAGGTGGCTCATTCCCATCAACACATGTATCAGCTTATATCTGCACCTTCAAGATGTGCCCCCCAACCCACCTTCAGTTACTGCCCAATTGTTCTACTCCATTCACTCCATTCACTCTACATACACTCTAGAGTTCACTCAAACTCTAAATCCATACCTGCCATCTCTTTTGTCCTCCTTTCTCATGTACTCTTCAACCTGTTCCAACATGGCTTCCACTCAAACCTCTCCATTAGAATTTCTCTTTCTATACTCATCAGTGACTTTATTGTTGCTAAATTAAAAGGATCCCTTTTATTTCTCATCTCACTTGCCCTTTCAGTTATTTTCAATACTTTACCACTCCCTCCTTCAGCAGATTACCACTTGTTCCTTCTTAGCTTTAGGATACCACCTTTTGTTTGTTTTCTTCTCACCTCTCTGGCACCTCTTTATCATGTTTCTTACCTGAAATCTTCTTATTGCAACTTCTAAACACTGCTGTCCCTGTCCTTAGCACTAAGGCTCTCTGTACACTTTTTCCCTTGGTGATCTCCTCCAATATCTGGTTTTAAATGCATCCATATACCCACAATTCCCAAAAGTGTATCTCCAACCTAGACTCCTCTGGGCTCAAAACCTGTCCTTCCAACTGCTTACTTGACACTTTAAACACTTGAATGTTGCAGAGGCATTTCAAGTTTACCATGTTCAAAACTAAACTCTCACCCCCAAGAAACAAAATAGTGACTCTATCCACATAATCATTCAAGCCAGGGAGTCATCCTGAAACCAGGAAAATTGTCCCCACAGGCTCCACTGCCTACCATCACAAAAGCCAAACTTGTGAAACAGGTGCTGGTGCAACGGAAAGTGGTTGATTTTTTTGAACGCCGGCAACCTAAGGAGGTGGCAGGCTCCTGCCTCAAAAACCATCTCAACATCTCTTTGGTCAAGTCAGCGATTCTTAGAGTGAGTTGGTGGGAATTCAGGAGAGGGAGAATTCCTAAGGATGGAATGCAGGTGTGCAGTTTCTCTTCCGAAAGGGAATTGGGAGCGAGGGGAGAGGGGAATGAATCAGAGTCATGCAGTTCTTGCTTGGGCTCATTCTTCTCTTTCTAGTGTTACCTCGTGACATGGTTAAGCGCAATGTCTGTGGTCCATTGCCTCATTGTCAGTGTCAGTGTCATTCCAGGAATAGGCAAATAGGTTATTTGACTGTAACAAGAACTTCACAAGTGGGAGTGAAAACACAGCGTTGATTAAAAGCACAGGGTTAATTATACACTTTGATTTGTTACAGAATGCATAACTTTGATGACTAAACTAGTAATATTAAATCACACTTACAACCCTTAACATCTGCCTCTCCCTCATCCCCAACCCCCACCCCACTTCTCATCTAGCATTAAGTTCTGAGATTCAATCTCCAAAAATTGTCTTAAATATATTTGATTGTCTCTTCATTTCCATGCATACCACAACCATCTTGGCTAAGCCACCAGCTTCTCTCACTTGTATGATTACAGCAGCCTCCCAATTGTCTTCCTAGTTCCATTCTTTCCCTCTTCAATCCATTCTCTGAGGTAGCCAGAATGAGCTTTTAAAAATATAACTTCAAGAATACTCTCCTTTTCTAATACTTCAGTGACTTCCTATTACTCTTAAGATAAAATCTAATCTCTTTTCCTTTGGCCTACAAAGGCTGCCAATATTCCAGCTTTAACTGTACCACTCTCCTCCCATCTTTTAGTCCCAACTAGGAGAAAAGCCCATTCCTGCCTCAGGACTTTGCATTTCTGCCCCCTCCTCATTGTTCATTTGATTAACTCCCACTT
Source organism: Mormoops blainvillei (assembly GCA_004026545.1). NCBI lineage: Eukaryota > Metazoa > Chordata > Mammalia > Chiroptera > Mormoopidae > Mormoops > Mormoops blainvillei. The sequence goes on along the minus strand of PVJD01004861.1, from coordinate 4,459 downwards.
ATCCTTATCATCCTTACATCTCTGGGATGTTTTCCCTGACCTCCCAGTTTACACTTGCTTTCCCTGCTTTTCTCCCTCGTAGCACATTGTACTTTTCCTTCATAGTTTTACTACAGTTGGTAAATATATATTTATTTGGCATTTATCCAGCTTAATTGAGATATAATTAGCAAGTTCATATGATTATTTGTTTACTGTTTCCTAGACTGTAAACTCCAGGAGAGCAGAACCAAGGTCAGTCTTGATATTTGCTGCCCTGCCCCTCTGCCCCCCACCAGCCCACTTAGAATAGTGACCTGGCACATAGCAGGGCTCAATATTTGATGAATGAAGTGAATGAGTGCATTAAGTGCTTGCGAATTCTGCCATGTTCATGGCTTTGAATCTCTGCTTAAGATCTGGATAACTGTTATTAGAGTTAGAATTGGGGTAGGTGCTTCAGGTATTTCAACCCACAGACCCTCTTGAAACCCCACCTACTACTCCCCATCCTGTAACGTGTAGTTTTACGCCCATTGAAATACCCTTTGCTCCTGGCCATCAGACATCACGCAACATCCTAGACAAACACAGACCAAACAAAGAGAAAGATTGTGACATGGATTCTAAACGCAGCTGCGTTTTGAGTCCCAAGTTGGAATGTACCGTAGGTGGCTCATAGCTCCATTCACGTGCGCAACACCTGCACCACTTCCCTCCGAAGCAAAGATCCCCGGGGAACCTCAGCTCAGGCTTGGGCTCCGTCCTTCCGTACAGCATGGCAGCCCCCGAAGGCATCGTTCACGACAGTGTCTTCCGTACAACATGGCCGCCTACAGGGCGCGCGCCGCAGCCCCTCCCACCCGGCCACCGGAAGTTTCCGTTTGAAACTCAGGTTGCAGATCAGCCCTGTGCGGCGGTTACCGCGGAGCGCGTTTTGAATCAGAACGACGAGGGCTGCGGGCTGGAGCAGCAGACGCCTGGGTTTGGCTCTCCCGGGGCAAGGGACTGGGCTGATAGGGGCAGAAGGGTTGGGCTGGGAATGGAGAGTTTCCCCCTACTCCTCCCTGGAGCCGGTGCAGGCTGTGTCGCGCTCTCCCCGGGCCCTCCACGGGGTAACATCCACTTTCCACCTTCCACCTTCCAGGGCTCAGCCTTGCCACCTCGTTACGATGACCAGCATGGTTAAGACAGTGTGCACACTGCAGACCCCCGCAGTGCAGAGCGGCGGCCCGCACGCAGGTGGGTGTGCACACTCCCCCCCCCCGCCCCCAGGAGAGAGTACGGAGGAGCAAATCCGTGCCCGGAGTAGGGAGCGCGTGGTGGGGCGGCGCGGGGGAGGGCATTCCGCAGTCGCTGACTCCCGGCTGACTCCCCTAGAACCCGGCTGTTTAGGTGTAAGACGGCAGTTAGGGGAAGAGGGCCGTGCGGTAGGATTTTAGACCTACCCTGCACCCCTGCTTCCCCAAACCTAACCGTGCTGCAATTACCAATTAGATTTAGGATGCTGACTGTCCTACAATCTTATTCCCATTAATTTAGACATCCCTTTGTAAACGATTACCGATTTTATTGGCAGATACGCTATCTGGAGGGACTGGGTCTGTTAGTCATTTGAGAAGCTAGATACTTGGGGGAAGCACTAAAGTTCCCCACCATGTCTGGTTCACATTTGTATTTGCAGTGTCTCTCATATAGTACATTCTAAATAAACATTTGTTGAGTGAAGTGAGAGAGAGGGGTCAGGCTTAGCTAGAGCAGTCGAGAAACTTTGGAGAAGAGACATGATTAAATTTTTTTATTGCTTTGCCATCTCGCTTTATGTTACATGTCTTGTGGTTTGAAGTCATTGCCTAGGGTCTGCAGGTATCCAGCTGCCCAATCTAGAGATTGTAGCACAGAATAAGCTTCAAACATCAGAACCTGCTATGGGAAATTTTGAAGCAGCTGTTGTAAGATCCCTTCCCAGTCACACCATCAGCTTGTTGAGAGCAGTAGCAGGATTGATCTGTGAGGTAAATAGGCATTTCTCCAAAGGCTTAAAAGGTTGCCCTGCTTGTCGTATGTTGCCTCAGAACACCTGAATGGCAATCGTAGCATCAACAGGGCCTAGGAGTGGCTGGGGGAACCAGAGCCGCGTCCGTTTACACTGCTTTTCCCTTAGAGTGCAATGCCCCTCTGTCAGGGCCGAGTGACTGGCTCTCCCCAGCAAAGTTGAAAGTTTTAAAACTCTGCTTTCTATCCCTGCCCCAGCGTTATGAGCATATGTAACCTCAGTAATGTAACATTTTTAGGCAGTCTTCCAGGTTTTTTGTTTTGATTTTGGGCATGAGTTGATTGTTTTTAAGTCTTAGGTTTTTTGTGTTTTTTTTTTAAATTACAATCATTGGGGTAACATTGATTAATAACGTTATGTAAATTTCAACTTTAAAATACAGGATTCGGCAGAAGTAACGCCTTCTTGAGTGGTTGGTAGGGTAATCATGGGTATAATAATCTATAGTTTTAATTTGAACATTTCACCTAAAATGTCGTATGGTGTGCTTGAGTGTGATACTGTTATGTTACAGAATTACATGCTTATGATTTTGTAATTTAAAAAGAGCGTTATTTGTGCCAGACCCTGTATAACATCTGTATATTTCATTGTGTGTTCAGCATCTGAAACCTGGTCTTCCGTCACCACATATTTGATCTCCTTTCACTCTGGTAACCGCCATTCTGTTGTCTGTATCAGTGTGTTTGTTTTTTGCTTGTTTTGTTTATATGTTTGTTGTTTCTTGTTTTATATCCCACATATGCATAAAATCATTTTCCATTTCACTTATTTCATTGCATAATACTCTCGAGATTCATCCATATTATCATAATGGCAATGGTTCATCTTTTTAATGGCTGAAGAGTATCAGTCATATATATGTACCACATTTTGTTTTTCCAACCATCAGTCGAAGGACATGTAGGTTGTTTCCACGTCCTGACTATTGTCAATAGTGCTACAATGAACACAGTGGTACATATATCTTTACAAATAAGCATTTTTGCACTTTTAAGGAAGATACCCAGAAGAGGGATTGCTGGGTCATATGGTAGCTCTATTAATTTTGTGAGGAGCCTCCATACTGTTTTCCAAAGTGACTACATCAATTTACATTCCCATCAGCAGTGTCCCTGTTTGCCACATCCTCTCCAAGACATTATTTCTTGTCTTCTTGATTATATCCATTCGAACGAGTTTGAGGTGATATCTCATTGTGGTTTTGATTTGCATTTTCCTTATACCTAGTGATGTTGAGCATCTTTTCATATATCTGTTGGCCATATGTAACTTCCTTGTAAAAATGTTTATTCAGGTCTCCTGCCCATTTTTAATAGGTTTTGTTGTTGTTGAGTTGCATGAATTCATTATATATTTCAAATATTAGCCTCTTATCGGAAGTATCATTTGCAAATATCTTCTTGCCTTTTTGTTTTGTTAATGGTTTCTTTTGCTATGCAGAAGCTTTTTAGTTTGATATAGTCCCATTCATTTATTTTTGCTTTTACTTCCCTTGCTTTTAGGGTCAAGTTCACAAAAACTCTTTTGAGACCAACATCTATAAGTTTAGTAACTATGTTTCTTTCTATATGTATTACTATTTCAGGTCTTACAGTCAAGTCTTTCCTCCATTTTGAGTTAGTTTTTGTGTATGGGGTCAGACAACAGTTTAGTTTCTTTGTATGTGGCTTTCCAGTTTCCCAATGCCGTTTATTGAAGAGACTTTCCCTTCTCCATTGTGTGTCTTTGGCTCCTTTGTTGAAAGTTGGCTGCCCATATGTATGTGAGTTTATTTCTGAGCTCTCAATTCTGTTTCTGTTGGTCTGTCTGTTTGTTTTTCTGCCAATACCATGATGTTTTAATTATTATAGCTTTATAGTTTAGTTTGAAGTCAGGGAGTGTGATGCCTCCAGCTTTGTCCTTTTTTCTCAGGAGTGCTTTGGCTATTTAGGATCTTTTGTGATCCCATAGCAATTTGATATTTTTTGTTATATTTTTGTGAAAAAGGCTATAAGGATTTTGATAGGGGTTGCATTAAATCTGTATATTGGTTTAGGTAATATGGCCATTTTAACAATGTTAATTCTTCCAATCCATGAACATGAATATCTATCCGTTTCTTTATGTCTTCTTCAATTTCTTTCAACAGTGTCTTGTAGTTTTCAGTGTACAGATCTTCACTACCTTTGTTAACTTTATTCCTAGGTATTTTATTCTTTTTGTTGCAGTTGTAAATGGGGTTGTTTTCATTTTTTTAATATTTTGTTGTTAATATATAGAAATGCAACAGGTTTTTGTATGTTGATTTTATATCCTACAACTTTGCTGTATTTGTTTATTGTTTCTAATACTTCTTGGTGGCATTTTTAGGGCTTTCTATATATATAGAATCATGTCATCTGCAAATAGTGACAGTTTTACTTCTTTATTCCCAATTTGGAT